>JANRMR010178057.1:11211-21483 GCA_025434825.1 Bergia sp. 'catenularis' | reverse complement strand
AAAGTAAAGTTTTAGGAGACTGTTGTTTTATAAGTCAAATAGATCGAACAAAAGGTTTATGGTTAAGGTTAGAATTTTGGCTGGGTTTAGGGCCATAAATTAAAACAAGACTTTTTGACTCTTTCACTAATTAGGGTAGTTAGGGCTAGGGTTACGATTAGTGTAAATCGGGTTAGGACTCTATTCATGTATTATAAAGTTCAAATATGATATGTGATCGTAATGTGAGGGGTAAGAGTTAGTTGTGACTATGTTGTAGTTCAATTTGTCCTTTGGTACAATTTGTTCTTGTACCGGTTTATTATTTTTCGAACCAGTACAATTTTTCTTGAACTGGTACAAATTGTCCAAGATTCTAAAAAGGGATTTTTATTTTTGGGGCCTCATAACCAAAAATGAGGTTTAGTGAGTTTTTGGGGGGTTAATCTAAAAAGAAAAAATAACCTCCCTCCTCCACAACTAATCTTTCTCCTGCTCCTTGCTCCCCTGTTTCTTTCTATCTACTCTCCCTGATCTTCTGTTCTACCTTGTGCTCACTAACTATTATACTTACCTTTATTTGTTCCTTTTTTCTTGCTCCTACCGAGAATCGAACCGGAGACCTTCTGTGTGTTAGTCCACTGTCATTACCACTAGACCACGAAGCGAATCGTTGAGAGCGAGTGAATTTTAAAAATTCATTATACTTGTACTATGCTAATATATGTATAATAGATTTCACACATGCGCACTGGACAACTTGTCAGACTTAAAAACATCGCATGCGCGCACGTGCAGCAGACATCTTGTCAGGTTTCTAAACATCGAACATGGAGTGCGTATCACGAGAACGATTCTATGAGGAATTAGATAACTTGAAGAAAATCCAGAAACGAAGTTCATCGCAAATTACTCTGTTTCTCGAAGATGAATTTTGCAACCAAGCCAAAGAGTACTTGAAATTTCGTGCAGAGAAATCCAGCGACCGTACCGAAGAACAAATTGGACGATACTCTGGCCGTAGCATACAAAAGAACAGCGCACAGAGGCCGCCAAATCACTTCGAAGTGCATAAACGAAAATTGTTCAGAAATCAACGTGAGAGTTGTAAACTTGTTTGTAAGTTTATGCCCCATACACCAAGAACAGAAGACAATCACCAGTCACGTCAAACAAGTAACCAAACCTCTGGAATCGCCAAGTTTTTTGTCCATCTTCGAAATTGATCTGATGGACTTCCGAAACTTCCCATGTAGTTGCGGAAACCTCATGCCTGGACCATGAACATAATTGACCACCATACAAATTTCACTTCAGTTTCTCCTCTACACGATAAAACCGCCGAGGAAGTGTACGTTAGCAGTTTTAAAGAATTACTGCTATACGTACGGATTCCCAAAGAAAATAATTTCTGATAATGGAAGGGAGTTCAAAAACAAAAAACTTCAACAGTTTTGTGAGGAAAATGGAATAACATCACATGGAGCGCCAAGAACACCCACAACCCAAGGCCTAGTAGAGAGGGGTAATCGTTCCTGGAAACAGGATATGAGATCACTGATAACAAGTACCGCAGACAAGAATATTAAAAGATGGTGCGACTACACAAAAGAAGCATCGTACAAGCAAAACATCTCATACCATAGGGCAATTAAAATATCCCCCTATGAAGCAGTTTTTGGAATAAAACCAAACAGAGAAATTGTAGAAACCGCATCCAAATCGCAGATATCAGAAGAAGCTAACGAATCAGGAGGTGATGAAAATGTGTCAGTAGAGAATGACAGTGACATGGAAACACCTCGCAAAAGGCAAAAAAATAACAGAAAACCAAAGGAAATATAATAATCAGATGATAGAGCAAATAAAAAGAAAACAACAAAAGCAACCAAAATTTAAAGTATCAGATATGGTAACAGTCAAAATAGACCGTGTAGACAAAGTTACTCCCTTTCATCTAAATATGTTGTTGGGAAAAGTTCTTGAAGTTGAAGAAAGTGGCTGTGGCAAAATAGTAACAGAGTATGGCCAAGTCAGCACCCTAATCTCCTGTTCAAGACTCTCTCCCTGTACAGCCACAAATGTAAAACTTGATTATACGACTGAAATATCCTATACAGCAGCATGCAAAAGAGCAAGTGGGCTTTGACTTTCCTCTTGGAAAATACTTGGAAGAGTCAAAACCTAGTAAAATTGATCACAAGTGTGATAAATGTATGGAAGTTCACAATTTGTGAATTCGGTTCAATGCTTGTGGAAATTTGTAAATAAAAGACATTGGAGTAAGATAAGATGTTATCAGAATTTGTAGAGAAATCATACTCAATACTAACCCTGACCCTGACCCTAACCCTAACCCTAAATCTTACCCTAACCCAGAAATAAACATATCCCTAACCACTTCAAATGTTAATAACTTAATACCATACTTAATATCAATATTTGAAACTTGTACCGGTTTAAAAAAAGCTGTACCAATTCAAAAAAACTTGAACCGGTACAAATCCAAATTGTACCAAAGGACAAATTGAACTACAAGAACTAAATATCAAATTGTGCTCAAACCTCAACGTTGGTTCTTAAATGAACAAGGTTCAGTGTGGTCATTACAGTAAAAATCCTGGAAGTCCTTGAATTTGAAAATAAAAATTCCAAGCCTGGAAATTCTTGAAAGTTATTGGAGGTCCTTGAAAATCCTTGAATTGCCTGTTGCAGCACCAGCAAATTATTATAATTTGTTTAAAAGTTTGATTTAAAATCGACAAATGCTCAGACTGTAAACACATGACAAACATGTGTCTTACAGGATTTGTGATTGGCTGTTAGTTTTAACTAATCTGCGAACAAGTTAAGTATGCAGTTTTTTCCAAGTGGCGCATGTTTGCTGGTTAAGACGCTAATTTTCAACGATTAAACACTAAGTGCAGAATAACTGGCACTGTTTGATGATTACAGCAAAATATGGAAAACTTTTATTAAGTTTAAATTGTCGCACAAGGTCCTTGAATTTGTTTGAAAAGGTCCTTGAAAGTCCTTGAAAAGTCCTTGAATTTCATGTTCAGTTAGGAGTGGGAACCCTGTAGATGAAATTTGATGATAACATTTTATCGTGTTTTGATGTTTTAGACAATCCTTGGGACTGCTGAGGTTGCCGTAAAAGAGGGGAGAGTCACGATTCATGCAACGTTTGCACAGTTAGTTTAGAATTGTCTGATCTTTTATTTTAAAATTCCTGTTTGAGTGAGGAAATGTTGCTCCTTTCGTCAGGAACACTTTAGTCTCCCCTGAGCGATCCAGCTGGTGGTAAACCCCAGGTCCCTGACCGAGAATAGCCTGGTTACGTAGCATCAGTACATAGTAGTCATTATTGGATGTAGACTAGAGAGAGCATCCTTTAGAATAAATGGCGAGTATAAGAACTTGAGTGTTCATAACTGAACAACTTGCCGTGCTAGTCAACACGTAACTTTTCATACATTCTTTATAAATCGCAGTAAACTGTTTGCATGATAGTCACAAAACTTGTCTTGAGGGAAAGGGTAACCCTGAGCATATGGGCACTGTGTTGGAAAGGTATAGGGTCATCCTGGGGGAAGGACAACATCTTTTCATCCAAAGGCTTTGGTTAGCGTGAAAAGAGCAAGATTTTTTAAATTTTAATTCATTTGTAAATTTTTTTGGGCAGTTTTTTAATTTGTTTATTATTTATTTTGTTATCAATTTCTTCGAACTTGCATCTGACAGCAGTGTTACAGATAAAAATGTCGTGACGTTAGAAATACTCTTTAGCACGTTAAAATATCTATTTTTTATTATTATTCATTTATTGTTATTATAATCATTATCATTATCATAATTTTTATTATTATTATAATTATTATATTTTTATTATTATTCGTATTTCTATTGTTAAACTTGAAATTAAAAGTTCCATCCTGATGCGGCACCAGTTTATTCCAACTCCTGAATGGGCCAATTCCGAATTACGCTTCAGTTCCCGCAAACAATAACATGATGTCGAGGTCAGGTGCTAAGTTTCCATACATTTGCCGTATTTCTCAGCACCTACCCTCAACTTCATGTTATTGTTCACTTGAATTGAAGCGTAATTCGGAAATGGGCTATTCTACTGCAGTCAGACAACAGCTTACTGGATTTTTTTGTTTTCAGAATAAAAGCTACACTGGTTAAAAGTGCAATTGGTGACATATCGGTGAGATATGGTTGTGTTTGTAGTCAACAGCTCCTTTTTTGTTATAATTTGATCTCCTTTCTCTTTTGTTTGGCGCGGCTACCATAGCATAGGGTCCCACATAACCTTCCCCAGGCGTGTCAGACCCGCATTTTAACATTAAAACCCACCGACCCAGAAACGGCATTTGTGTTTAAATCTTGCATTTCTATAAAAAAGATCACTTGAATTTGATGGCTATGGGCAACATTGGCATCGAAATTTTTTCAGTATTTTCGAAATGCACAAAATGCTGTTTTAGAGACTCGAAATTCTACCGTTTTGCTACCCAGAATTTAAACCAAGGCGCTTTTTGCTGTCCCCTTTGTCTCTGTCAAACTTGGGACAAATGCAACAAAAATCCTTTGGAATAGGTTTCGAGGATTTTAAGAATAGACAGATTAGAGCTAAGACTAAGAGAGGTTAATATCATTTTACCATAGTACTGTTCGCGCGTGTTGCCTGATTTCTCAGCTACTTTTCAAAACAGCGGACTAGAGGAAGTCTCACCTACGGGGGACTGTCGTGGTTATCGTACGACCTACGGGGGACTGTCGTGGTTATCTTACGACCTACGGGGGACTGTCGTGGTTATCGTACGACCTACGGGGGACTGTCGTGGTTATCGTACGACCTACGGGGGACTACTGATTGTAGTTACCGTGCTCGCTGCACCAAACTAGCCGAGCGTTTGACTGGAGATGAGACTGGTTGGCGCCCAAACTGCTTAGATTTTGGGATGGAAACTAATAAAGACAAATAGTAACTCATAGTTTTATATAGTTCTCACTGTTAATCAAACTCAGACGATCAATGTTGTAGTGTTGAATGTTTTGGTGGATATTCGTAAAACTTGATGGGTCATACAGAAGACACCACGAAAGTTAACAAAATTTATGATAGCTCATCTTACAATAATTGTTTCCCGAAAATGCTTAGAATAAGACGCAATGAAAGAAAATAGAACTGAAAGATAAAAATATCACAGCGAAATATTGGGAAGCGCAAAGCTATACCCAAGTTTTTGTACAAAGCGACTGTCCGTAAAACGGGGCTCGACTGTGTCTAATGTTGTTAACATACTCAGTTTTCATGTTTTACCTCAGGGTTCCATTGCATTAATAAAACTGTTCCTAAAAACCTTCGCGGAGAAGATTATCCTCCACGAGATAAACGGTAAGTTGTGACTGGAAGAGGTCATTGTGATGGGTACACTTAATAATCAAACTGACGCGGTGTGAGTTGTTAGAATGGGTGACTTAGGTAGCGGATAAAGACTTTCGTTCTAATTACCACTTTATAAAAGTTTTGTGGAACGGCTGCTTGTGTCTAATTTTAATGAATAAACCCCCTCTACGCTTTTTGGATCGAGCTATATACAGGCCCCAGGTTGAGAAAGTGTCCGAAAAGTGAACATTTGCCCGAGGCAGAGCCTCTGTCTTATTATCCTTCTCTTCCGAACCTAGAAGCTGGATTTCCGACCATTATACAGCAAAAATAACCAAAACCAAAACAATTCTCATTGCTTGGAAGTGGCTGCAATTATTGACCCCGCTGTATCAAAAAATAGTGGGCCTGCTAGCGTGCATCACTTGATCGATTCTGACCAATAGCATCGCGCGTTTTCACTATGAACATTTTTGTTGAATTATAAACTTTGACATAAACACTCCAGAGGAAAAGTACTCTTATATATCTCTCGTGCTCTGCAACTTCCAGCGTGTTAATGTCACAGTTTATAGTTCTATAAAACGTAGATGCAAGAAAGTTAGTAAAATGTTTTCTATCGATGACATATCTTAAAACAACCGATTTTGAAAAGAAGCGAATAATAGTACCTGATTGGCACTAATGGGGGTTTAGATAGAGGCTCGAAGTTTATTGCATTGCTTTTGTTTTGTTTCTTCAGTTTACGGCGATAAAGGTTTCCCTTTGCCAATAATCGATGGAATTGAGCTCACCAACACCAAGGTTACCTCCGGCAAGGTCTGTATCTTTTGTGGTTTACAGTTTCTTCTCTTGAAAGAATGTACGAACAAAATAGTGAAGAACAGCTGTAGTAGAATCGAAAAGAATTGAACGGAATGGCCTTGAGTGGAGTGGAGTGGAGTGGAATGGAGTAGAAAAGAATGAATTTAGAATGGGATAGAATAAAATATAAGAAAATGTATTTCAAGTTGAAATAAGTTAGCTAATGGCTGCTTTGCAATTGCTCTACGAATTAAAAGAAATTACATTATTTAACAATCTGAAATGATGTTTGAAAATCAGTCCTGGGCGTAGGAGTTATTTGTAGTCCGCCCTCCACCATGGAGGGATAATGCTTACGGATAAAAAGCTATCATTCGGTCTACTACTTTGGCCTAGCTTATTAGTTTGTATGACAAAAATCACGTTTCACTGTTGCTAGCGGCAATCGTTGCACAGCATGTCGGCCATTTTGAATTTTTCAGAAGTTGGCATTTTTAGCAAAATTGCAGTACATTTTCTTGACACTGGAAAACATTCCCGAATGAAGTGGAAAAGAAGAATGAAAGTAGAATGAGTTGAGTCAAACGTTTCAGTTTTTTGGCTTTAATTTGAATTATTTAAATTGAATAAATAATTGTTATAAATACGAAATGATGAAGTTATTTAACTAAAGCCAAAAGATGGATTTTTAATTCGACCAAAGTACTGCAAGTGCACTTTAAGGCTTTAGATCTGTGGTTTGAAGAACGTTTTGGAGGGGCATCAACTGAACCCCATATCCACCCCTAACCCTCCCCCCTCCCCCTCCTCCCTCTCCCCACCGGCGCTTGGCCGTTCCATGATTGTTAAAAGCTGCTAAAATAAAACAATTATGTAATGTAAAAGTATACATTATAAAACTGAAAAAGAGTAAAGTAAAGAAGGTTCTTGATCTCTAATTCATAATTGAAACTGGTTTCCATGTAGTATTTCCGAGAATCCCTCTAGAGTAAACCGAATATTTAAGCCCTTTTGGTAATTTCCCCACCTAGGCCCCCTCCGGCTGCCTTTGTCCATTGACCTTATTTTGTTTTGTTTGCAGCACTTCAACCTCATCGCTACTGACTTCAAGTACACACCCCCAAGTGAGGCAGCTGTGTTGTTCCGTAAGAAGGGACATGCGCGAGAAAAAAAGTTCCTGAAAAATATTGCAATCAACTAGTCTGTGTCCGTGCTGGAAAACAGTAGACCTTCAAATGAACAACACACAGGACTGCCTTTTAGATTTGACATATTTTTAGCCTTATTTCAGAAGTATTGACCCCGTATTGCAATTAGCAGCTAGAATAAGCTTTGAATTAATCAAGTAAAGTACCAGGTCGAGGTTTTTCTAAATTATGATTATCCTTTTTAGAGGTCAAGATATTGCAAAATATAAGCTAAACTTTGTGTAGACATTTTTATAATCCCAGCAGCAAATTTCTTCAAAAATAACGATTTTTATATTAATTTCACCTCAAAACTGTTGAGCTAAAAATTGGTACTTGTGCTAATTCACACATTGTTGACAGGTGTTCATTTTTCTTCAAGTATCAGAATTTAAATAAACCTAGACCTTGTCAACTAAAACAACTTTAAACAAAATAAATGTCAATAAATTCGTTTTGATTCAAAACAAATGTTTCCGCTTCACAAAACTGCACGCATGCTCTTTACATATACTCAGGTGTTGCGCACTAGGAACTCCCGGCAGAATCGATGATATGGCAACATCCCCAAAAACCTCGCGCTCAAAGCGGTCTCAAAATGGCTGCCATTTTTAATTTCACTCGTTGGTTTTGAAATAGGACTGAGTACAGTAAAAAGTATCATCTTTGATTGCATTTATCAGCAGTAGCTGTAGATGGGCTGGCAGCTGCTCCTTACGAGAACTTGACTGTTTTGTATCTTATTTTACGGAATTAGTTTTTTCACCGAAACGAGCAATTAAAATCGGAATTTTAAGGCTCCTCGGATGGTTTCTTTTGTGCAGGCAAAATAGCACACGCTGATTGGTGTACTCTTTGCACGTGATAAATGTCCGATCACCGAGAATGGCTTGAGATATCTTCATACAAAAAGATTTATTTTTCTTTCGATTACGTTCGTGTTCTTTTAAGCCTTGAACCCCTTGGCTCCCTCTCCCCAAAGGTTTTTCGAACCTGATTTTTTGAAATTTTGGAAGCACGAATTGCTAATACAGCGTGATATTGGTTTGTAAATCATGGATGAATTTCTCATCGTAAGAGTCATTTGTCAGCAGTATAGCGGGTTGATGAATACAAATATTGTTAACTTGGACATTTGGCAGCTTAATCCATACAGGTAATTTTGAAAATTCATTTCTCGACGTCAGACTTATCAAACGAACCGGAAAATCGAAATGGAGCAAATACTATGAATCTACTGTAAGTATCAATTTGGGTTGGTTTACTTAACATACGTACAATTGTTACGAGGATGCTATAGTCAACGTTTTTCATTGTTTTTCGCTTTTCATTTAAACTGTTTAAAGTTTCTAGAAGAATGAAGGGCAGTTACTAAGGTATTATTTTAAAGGTATATTGAGGGTTTTGCGAAGTGCCAGTGTGGTGGGAAGACGTGATCAACGCAAAAAAGTTTTTCGAAAAGAGATTGAAAACAAGCTTCTTTAACAAGTGGACGCGATACTGTATCAGTATCTCGGACGATTTGATACTCTTAAGGAAACCAATCAAAAGTACATTTTCTATGACCAACAATCTATAATACCAGTTTGGTTGTACTGTTGAAGGCTTATACCGGCAACTTTCAATTAGTGTGTAGTTTTCAACGCTCTAGTGGTTTTAACCCGTTTAGCAGAAAGAAAAATAGTTCGGAAGTTTTATAAATTAACATGAACTGAAAAAAATGTGATTGCATTTTTGCTACAATAGTACAAATCAGCAATGGTACTACTGAGGAAAACCGCTGACATTCTATGTACAATTCAATCCCCAAACCGCTGACATCACGAGTACAATTCAATCCCATAATGGGCTCCTCATTTCCTGGTTATTGCACGTATTTCTCACGTTAACCAGTCTTGCACTCGGTATTTAACGTTTGCGAGAATATACTTCCGGCTCAAGTGTGTGTGATGTTTGCTCAGTTGCTAAGATCTTGAAGGTCCCGGGTTCAATTCCCGGTGACCTTCTTTCGCCAACCGTCCTTGGACAGGGACGTTAAGCCGTTGGTCCCACAGATGGACGAAGAGCCATTTTGTGGAAATGCCATCTGGGTAACGCCATTATTATTATTATTATTATTATTATTATTATTACTATTATTATTACTATTATTATTATTATTATTTTTATTATTATTAAGAATATTGTTTCATTTGTTTACTCTCACCCATAAAGAGAGTTTGTAGCGGTCATCTATATCACAATTTTTTAAGGAACAAAAGAAATGTAAAAAGGGACTGAAAGTTTATTACCAAAGCAAGTGTTTTTATTTTCTGAAATGTCTGGATGGTATGTAGATCTGGTAATGTTAACCCAAGCAAAGTCCTTCTTACTAGGAACGGGCGGCTTTATCTGCAAACTATATGGATTGTAAGTGAAACATTTATACCTGCTGAAGTTTATGTTACTATACAACCGACCACCACTACATAAAAAATACTTGTCTCGATAATGGAAGAAAAAATTGTTTTTTCTTATTAAAAAACTGTTTTCTGCTTTGGCGAAAAAGCCAAATATGCGAGGGTTGATATGGAATGTTTTCACCGTCAGGTTTGGTAAAAAGTTTCGAGTGTTAGCCCATACAGAAAACTGATAGCTCTCGATAGTTTGCGTTTTTTCTGTATCGGAGGGATTGAAAACGTTTGTTATATTCAGTATCTATAAGCCTCTCTGTTATATCCACGTTATAACAAGCTCCTGACTCAATACAGCTTATCAACATGAATAAGCTCTCTGCTTATAAGTAAAACTTTGAGGTCTCTGCTCGTAGGATCTGCGGTTGTACCACAAAACAATTCACGTGTGACCCGATTGTCACCCCGTCACGAAAACAGACCCATGGGTCACTGAAACAATGAGACAACC
>JANRMR010178057.1:1211-8711 GCA_025434825.1 Bergia sp. 'catenularis' | reverse complement strand
CAACCTCCACAGTACACGCTAAAAAGCTTTTGCGAGTCAAACTCTCTCCCACAATCATTAACGCATTAAAGCTTCTGCTGGACAAAAAGAACCATTTTCAGAAAGATGCTCGTGCACTGACATTGGCAAGGGTACTGGGCATGCGTAATGACACTGCTATTGGGAAAAACAATTCAAGTCGACCGACTTGGAACAAAATTAAAAATGAAAATTTAAAATTGACAACTGCAGGAAACAGCGTTCGTTTAAATTCAGTTCTAAAGCAGCAAATAAAGAACTTTTCCGAACAAACAGCCGTCAGTCGACATGATGGAACACACATCGATCCAAAGAAGCTTGGTTTGTTAGCGTTGAATCAGAACTCTTCCTTGCAAAACTTTACTAGCTCTTCGTATCGGAAATCCAACATTAAACTGCACGGATATGTGGCTCTTGTTAATCCGACAGAACTGGGGCTGTCGATTTTGAAGCTTCTGTTTGGTAGAAAAGCTCAGTTAGTCGTGACGCCCCGGTATAGAACTCGTTTGAGAGAGACCCCTACAGAATTAATACCAAAGCAGCTTAGTCAAGTGCCAAATAGAAACTCTAAGTATCATGAACGACAATATGACTCAGCAGCTGCAGAAATTTCTAAGAAAATTGACAATATTGTTAGATATAAAGAAAAACCTAGAAATTTAGATGGAAAGAAGAATCTATTGAACAAAGAAGAGCAAACTTTAAGTTCGTCTGTTGCAGCTCTAAGCAAAGCGGCTCTGTTTAAATCTGGCCTTCACAAGAATCGACCATCATTCACACAGACATTAGCGAAGGAGATCGGCACATTAATCAAGTATATGACTAAAATTGAGTTACAAAATGGTCCTGATAAACACAAGGACCCACATGGACGACCAACAAATGTAACTAGAAATGGGCCTGTACTCCACAAGATGGTGGCAGCTAAACAAGTCAACGAGGACAATACAAGAAAGTCCTGGGTGCTACTCAAGATGCCAAAGACTTCAAAAGACGAGTCGAAACAAAGGACTATGTATGACCAGGCAACAAAACCTGCTACTGAAATAATATCGAACAACGAAGCAATTAAGATTATTCAACCAATCAAAGCTACGCCTCTTATCCCACCTTCTTCCAAGATCACAGAGGACCCAAATACTGGGGTCAGCACGGGAGACCCAACTGCTGTTGACACTGATATGGTGCAGGGAAAAACACAGCCAGAACCCAAAGCCGATCTTGAACCCACGGTTAGAGTCGAACATTTCACCACTAACCCAACTCTCGGCTATCAAGCTCACATTAACCCTTCTCAGGAAATAGTTAACGGTTTTAAATCAGTAAACTATGATGATAAAGAGAAACAATCATCTCCCACCGGAAATGAAATCAAAACAGGGCCAGGATTAGGATCATCATCCGCAACTGTGAATTTCGCACAGAGTATTGCTTCGCTGTTGAAAGCCCTTAAAGGGACACAAAAATCAAACGTAGGATCCAAGCCGTCAGAAAGTGGCGACACAAAATCTGCTCTGACGTTTTCGACTGATACCGTAGCATCAGACTTGGCAGCTGCACCAGTTCGAACAAGTCCAAATCTCGCACAAGAAAAAGAGTCAATAAATGTTAATAGCGCCTCAAACACACCATCGCTGGTGCGAGATAACAAAAATTCGATAAAGGAATCATCTATTAACGCAGCTTTGTCCTCACTAATTATGTCACTAGCAAAGGCAAATAATGTTGGTGCGTCCAATACAGTTTCAGTTGGTAGCACAGCTCAAGCTGCGTTATCGAACAATACTGTTAAAGGTACAGCTGCATTAAAAACTCCTTCTGGTGGTAAGGAGAACTCTGAAAACACAAAGCAAACAGCGAAACACGACGAGGACGATATCAGCACAAGCCGAAGTAGTTTCTACTCGATGCTAGTATCTGCGCTCAAAGAGGCTGGTCTTCAGAATCATTCAGAAAATACGGGGCACAGCGCGAGTCTTCAACCGACAGCATCCGATATATCTGCCAAAACTAAAACATCTTTACCTGTCCCAAATGAAACACTAACTAATCTTGAACCAACAACGACAGGCTTTTCCCCGACTGCAGTCCGCAAGAAAACCGATGGACCTATTACCAGTGCCAACCCCACAGCCCGCGGGACCACCTATGAAGCTAGTACTAAGTTAAGCCCCGCAGCCCATGAGACAAGTGATGAAGCTATTAGTGGCTTAAGCCCCACAGCCCGCGGGACAAGTGATGAAGCTATTACTAGCTTAAGCCCCGCAGCCCGCGGGACAAGTGATGAAGCTATTACTAGCTTAAGCCCCGCAGCCCGCGGGACAAACGATGAAGCTATTACTAGCCTCAGCACTACAAGGCCACGGATGAACTCTGATGACAATGTTCTGTTCCAATCAGACACAGATATGGGCGAGACCCGCAACGTGCACGACTCTTCAGAGTACAAGAAGCTCAAAGAAGGTTGGTTTTAGATACTTTTATTCAAAATAATCACATCTTGTCTCATATCCTAGTGTAAAACTGTACTTAATAACTGAAAGATTATTGCCATTTAACTCAATCAGTAGGATGCTGACTAGCTTCATACACATAACATTTGCTAGCTATTAACTTTTCAGTTTCTATTCTTTGCGGAGTGAGGTATTCAAACAGCTTTGCCCCTATAATTCGTGTTACGAGTTTATGACCATGACAAAGACTCAAGAGCAAAGTATATTCCAATCACAAGTGTCCTTACTTTCGGGACTTTAAAGTAGCGTTCAACCGAGAAGAGGAAGGGCCGCAGGGCTTTTTATGGCCATCATACAAGAACACATTTTTTCCCCGGTCACATAACTCGTTTTAAAGTATTTTATCCCTTTCAACCCAAGCTTTCATCAACATCTATCTTCTCCTTACAATATCACATTGAACTAAGATATTTCATTATGATAATCAAACAGCTGATCACTTACTGCAATGCAAGTCTAGATCTTCTAAGCTGAATTAAATACAACAATAAATAAAATAAATTGTGGTGGTTACATAGCGCTTTTATACGTGAATTTTCAAAGCGCTTTACAATCATATCAGTGACCGGCGCCTATGGCTGCCATTACACCGGGATTACACTACTCTTTGCGAGAAGTGTGTGGGTTATTTTACGTCCCCTGATAGGACATCGAGAGACTAGATCAACGGCTTAACGTCCCTGTCCACGGAAGGTGTGGCGAAAGAAGGTCGCCCAAAGTTCAATGCTTGACCAGGGGTCAATTTAATAAAACATTTACAGTCAAGCGTAATTTACAAGTGTAGCTATTGTTTCAGAGGTTGAAAACAATAGCTACATTTGTAAATTACAGTTGTAAATGTTTTATTAAATTGACCCCAGACCGGGGCTTGAACCCGGGACCTCCTGGTTGGTAGTCAGAGATCGTACCAACTGTGCTTAACCTCGCATGCGCACACAATTAGATGTTTCTCCCAATTTGTTAAAGGGTCTGTTTTCACGATATGATCGCGCAGCTCTTCCATTAATTGATTGGAAAAATATGTTATAAATACAAATATAACTTCTGATACAAATAAAATCAAGCACTATTCTGCGTTAAATGTGCAAAAAATGGTACGGACGGCCTAATTTCGAGGGCGATTGAAATGGATTACAGCTAGGAGTGCTGAATGGAATTTAGTGTTGGTCCGCAGGATAAAGTAAAATAACGCCAAAATCCAATAATCCTTGACAATTCTGTTTGTAATAGGGTTTATTTGTCAAATTAAACCGTATTCATCAATGTACGTACGTAAAGTTGAAAGGAAATATTTTTGAAAAGCAGCGGTTTCGTATGGAACAACCCTGAAACTGTCCCTTGAAAAAGAAAGTATGAAGACAGATTAAAAGGGCTATTTCACGGCCTTGCGCATGCATTGGGATTTATTGACAAAAAACCTTTTTCAAGCTAAAATATCTATTAACAGACACTGTTCAGATACCAATCTAAGTTTTTCAAGAGGTAAACACTATGGATGGTTCTTTTTCAGGAGACGATTAAGTTGGATTGTAGTCGTCAATTCTTATGTTCCGGTCCGGAACACAATGTAGTAAATTGTTTTAAAGTGCACCGAACCTTGGCAGAAGTGATCGATTACCGTCCTTTTAGTGGATCAAGATGTTATCTTTTGAAATCGATATATAACGTAAAAATTTAACTTCTGGGAAGGAGAAAATTCGTTAGTTTAGCACGAAAGAGCCCCTTTAAGATAGTATAGCGACACATCGTTTGTCGTGTTTGGTGCTGAAAGGGTCAAAAAGGCTTTTGAAAAGACTTTTGTATGGAACTTTCGAGGGGGCAGATACGGGTCATATGATCATTCCATTGTCCGCGCTATCATGCAGCCCAGACTAAGACTAAATTCTTGATTTTTCGCATAGATTTGGAGGTATTCGCTGAAAGAGGCCTGGCTACTCATAACAAGTATCGTCGTGAACACGGCTCGCCTGACTTAAAATGGTCAGACACCCTGGCGACCAAAGCTGAGAAACTGGCTTATAATATGGCGATGAAAGGGATAATAGAGAAATCGCCGGAGGCAGAAAAGTTGGGGCTTGGGGAGAATGTAGCCAAACTGTCGGGCTCCTCTTTCAACGAGGCGGGGGCGGACGCCACCAGAGTGTGGTACAGCGAGGTGAAAAACTACAGCTTTTCTGACCCAAGGTAAGGATAGTAGGTTGTGTTCCTGTCTCAGCATGTGAAGGGCTTATTTTAATGGGCCTTCATTTGCCTTTATTTGCCTGCAGTTTCCCGCTTTCTTTACTATAGTCGCGATCAGGTTTTTCCTCAAAATTTCGCTTTAGTAAAGGTCGTTAGTTTTACTGTTTTAAAATAGAAACTTGTAATGGCAATGGCTTTGAAGATGTTTATCCACAATATGTTGGATTTTTCGAGAAATATTGCAACCCACCAAAATAGCAAACATAGAAACTTTAACCAAATTCTTAAAACTTGGGCCCGAAACTGATTATTCGAAGTCAATGATCGGATTATCTCCTTACTTTCAGACTGAGCCCAGTGACAGACGCATTCACCCAGGTAGTGTGGAAGGAGACGA
Source organism: Bergia sp. 'catenularis' (assembly GCA_025434825.1). Taxonomy (NCBI): domain Eukaryota; kingdom Metazoa; phylum Cnidaria; class Anthozoa; order Zoantharia; family Parazoanthidae; genus Bergia; species Bergia sp. 'catenularis'. The sequence continues at coordinate 3,602 of JANRMR010178057.1, read as the reverse complement.
AAGAAATTGGGATGGGCTGCGCTATGGACACAGTCACTAATGACCTGTACGTTGTAGCATTGTATAACCCCCCTGGCAACACACGAAAGGGACTTAGGGAAGATGTACTGAATACGGGAGGGCTCAGGTCTGATGTATATGCCACCATATTCAAGAGACAACGAACAAACAAAAGGCGAAACAAAATCTACGCCCACAAATCTGGTTAACAATTTTAGACTGTGGTTCAGCATATTACGTTGAACTTTTTGTAAATTCAAGAGAAGATGTGTAATTCTGAGGAAATTTGTCGCGTCGGGCAAATAAGTAATGGCATATTAATTAGAAATTTATATTAAATCGTGCTGCTCGGAGCGATTAAGGCCTGGCTTTTGGATGAAACAAAACTCGAGTTGCATTTCCAAGAATAATTTGAAAGTTGGATATAAATCAGGTAACGTTAAAATACGTATTTTGGTAGTGTACAGTTGGAAAAATCCTCTTAAACATTTGGTTTTACCACCATATTCGTAACAGAGCTTACTGGAAGCAGTTGTAACAAAACCAAAAAGTTAACATTTTCAAATCAGGAAATTATATTATCTATCAATCAGTATAATTCGATTTTTTGCTTTATTATATATCATTCTATTGCGCCAGTTGATTTCCTCAATTTGCGTGTTAATGAGTTATTAAGTACCATTTTTAATCTCTGACTACTTGTGTTGAGCCATAAAGGGTTTCCACCAAAATTGCCACCGTTTAGTCATGTAACAGCGTTGCCGTGGAAAGACATTTTTAATGGCTTTTGTTGACGCCGTGTGGTACGTGCACAACATTTTATAAAACATTTTTCGAGTTTGAAACCTAAAGTTTCTCTTCTGGATCGGCAGGCCTTAACTGCACCAAGTGTACATCGTCAAATGCTAAAATAATGGTTAAGTAAGGAACTACACATATTATGAAACACAAAACATGGTTTTATTAATCATAGAAGAAAACTGAAAGTATATGATATTCTACTACTTCGACTTTTTCAAAATTTGTACTTACATTTGGTTCCCGATAACTCGAACCTTTAAGGAAAACGTAAAAAGATTTGATTTATCAGGGATGAGCCAGTGATGAAGAGACGAATGGAAAACGAATTTGAATCAACTTAGCGAGAAGTTTTGGATTATCAAAACTTCAACATTAAAACAATTATATGGCCGCAGAAATTAACGTCCTAGTCCAGACTTCAGAAGTGATCTGTTTACTTGTAGACAAAACCGCCTCTTTGTTTTTTTGTATCGAGCTAAACAGGCCCGAGGGCGAAAAAGTGTCCGAAAATTTGAAATTCTGAGGACACTTTTTCAGACCGGGGCCTGCATAGCTTGATACAAAAACCATATTATTCAACAATATTTTTCTCAATTGGAACGGCAAAGCGCCCGCGATGAACACAATGATTTCTTTGTTTTGTGGTATTGGATTATTAACTAACTCCGTCTTCTTTTCCTTCGTCACTGTTCCAAACCTGGAAGCTGAATAGTCGGCCAGCAATAATAACCAAAATAAAACAATTTTTTAATTGCTTGCAAGTGGTTGCAAATATTGGCCCCGTTGTAGCAAAAATTGTTCCAGTCAGCGCGCATCACTTGATCGATTTTGACCAATGTCATCGGGCATTTCACTTTAAAAATTTTTGTTGAAATATAATCTATAATACAGTTTTAAATGGATAAGCTGTTATGTCATCAACAACATGTCCCATAACTCTGTGCCTAGCTTTTACCATTCGTCTCCACAGTTGGGTTACCGCTCAGGCTCCATATTTTATATTTCCTCCTACACAAACAGGTGCACTTTATTGTTCCAAATAGCGCTTCCCAAACATAGTTTACAGTAGGTTGTTAAAATTTGTTAAACTTCTCAAGTTACTATATAAAATGTATCTACTAAAATAAATGTATTTAGTATTCTTCCTTAAAAATGGAAAGTGAGCGTGCTTTCTTCAGTTCAATATTTAAGTTTCTTCGTATACCGTCTTGCTTTACACACCCATGTGTTTGTATACCTTCCTACCCCACACGCAATATGGGTTCGTATACTTTCCTGCCCCACACACCGCCTGCATGGGCTTATATAATACCTTCCTGCCCCACACGCCGTATATGGGTTCGTAACGTTCCCCATGGGGTTGTGTACCTTCCCGTACCAAGCGCCGCAAGGATTCGGTTACCTTGCCCCCCAAGTTGCATTGGTTCATATACCTTCCTGCCCCTCACGCTACATGGGTTCCTATACCTTCCTGCCCCTCACGCTGCATGGGATCCTATACCTTCCTGCCCCTCACGCTGCATGGGTTCCTATACCTTCCTGCCCCACACGCTGCATGGGTTCCTATACCTTCCTGCCCCACACGCTGCA
>JANRMR010178013.1:1439-12053 GCA_025434825.1 Bergia sp. 'catenularis' | reverse complement strand
TTTGGAAAAAAGATAATGTAAATTGTATTCGCGGTGTGTCCATTTCTATTTTACTACAATAAAAGATGTTAGCGTAGTTGAAACTGACGTGTTTTACAGGACTTTAAATGTAGTTGTTACTCATTATATACTTCAGTTGTCATTTATTTCTTTTTGTAGGCTACAGTTCTCGATACCAGTTGTGAAGCACCTCCAGGTGTTTGCTGTCTAATTGAGTAATCAAACATAAACAATAACATCCAGTAGCTTACTACAAAACTTAGTTATCCGACAAGGGAGCTGCATTGTAACTGTTAACATTCATAATGAGATCTGCTTTATCCGTTCACTCGCAAAAGTGATAAATGATGTATAGCCAAATGTCATTACTGTTCTCCTTACATTTTCAATAAACAATTCGGGAAAATTGTGTGCTTCATCTTAACTGGAGTTTTTAGAGTGTTTTATTCTCAAAGCGATTCAACAAATTCTACGTTGATACTGTATGGAGAAGATAGAAGTTAATAAACTCGCTGCGAATGAAAGGATTAACTACTGTCCGTTGTTATCTCTTCATTCCAGATGGTATCTGCGCACCAGTCTCCCGTGACTGCGCTGTCTTTCTCTCCTGATGACCGAGTACTTGCCTCGTACAGCTTCGGGGACTCAAGGATCTGTTTCTGGCAGGTAAGTGAACTTCTTTAAGTTGCCATGTAAGGATTCCCTGTAACTCCTTTTCTAAACACCTACTATACGGTCGCAAACTGAACGAGGATGGGATTTTTGGGAGCTGAGAGATTCCACAAGAGTTTTAGGCATTTAAACAAGGTGGACTGTGAGGGTGTGCGGGAGTGAGGATCAGAGTTTCGTCAACGCTTGAGGGTCGTCGTGTTTGTTTTGTCATGCCCTTCCCCTCCCCCAAGGAATTTCTGCACATCAATACTAATCTCCCGCCGCTTTGTTGACTTTAAAAAAATCTTTTAATAGCATACCCTTGGAGAGAGTCGTTTGAAAACTCTACGGAATACTTAGTGCAATGTATTCTAATTCTAGGGCAACTGTTTACCCTAAAGGTTTCTGTTAAACTGAAAGAAAAGTCGATTTATTTTTAAGTGTTTTTAAATCCTAATTCGATTAAAGTAAAATTTTATTCACCTAAAACATTTTAACGGAAATAATATACTGTTTTGTCTTGTCAGACTGGTTCGACCTTATTTGGTATGCTGGGATCCTCCACCAAATGTACCCGGTCATACAACACAGTATCATCTTCTCCCAAGATGTCGCAGTCGCTATTGAAGCTTGTACGAATTGTGTGGATAAACCAAAAGACAGTTATTCTCCTAATGGCTGACGGCACAGAATATAAATATACTGTATAGAGAGACTCCTTACATGATTCCAACCCGGTCGTAAAATACAGTATTGTCTTCCGTCGTGATTTACAGGTCCTTACTGGAGGCTTGTATGGCTCGTATGCTTGGAGAAACAAAGATACAATTATTTTTGTGACTGCTACAATCACCGTTTATTATTCTGTAACGACTGATCCGTCAACCTCGTTTTATGCAACAGTATTTGGTCTTCTCCCAGGATATCGCAAACTTAACGAATTAGACAGGACATACATCGGTGAAGCAAACGACAGTTGTTCTCCTCACGAGCACAGTTAATAGAACAAACTGGTTATGAAACTCGGTTAGTTCTTCGTTATATGTTTTTGTTCTCTATTTCTTTTGTTTGTTAGCCTTGACTCTGCACAAAACACAAAAGGTACTGAAATGAATATGAACAATCAACCAGTAGAAATATTTGGGCTCACACGTAAAACAAAACAACGTGCACGGTCACGGTTTGTTCAACATAAAACAAAGCAGCTTTGTACACTCCTTTTGAAGTTTGTTGAGCTTCACAACCAGTTAATTCTATCAACTATGCTATGATTGTGGGCAAGTTAATTTAATAAACTTTAATAAAAATGTATGGATCGTACTGTTAATTGCCAAAGTGTTCCCCTGCCATTACTGAAGGTTAGACGACCGATATGCATTGTAGTATTATATTTGTGGCCTCACTGGACATAGCTTACGAGGATAATTATGATGATTAAGATATTAATAAAAAGAATAATAACTTGATTTGCATTTTTCATGGCAATTCATCTACAAATAATAAACTGCTACATAAAACTTTCATAAAAGTGAATTATAAAAAGGTCGTTAAGGCAAAATAGAATTCAAACAAACGGCCGGAGATATCAAACTGTTAAAATATTATCCACTCTTTATGACCCTTCATAAAGAACGCTCATCCTTTGTTCATGAAAATAGCCGTTCTTATAAAAATAAGGTGTCTTTTATTAATGATTGGGAAAGTTTGGTTAAATTCAAAGCTCTGTTTGTCCTAAAAGTTCTGCGTTTTCTCAAAAATACTCTTTACAATTTAAAATATAGGGGGAACTGAAAAATTACAAATTCATCAGGCTAATATACTATCTAATTGCAATTTATTCGGAAATCACAAAAAGTAGGAGCACAGCAGATATATTGAATTCGGTTATTTACAATAAACTGTCTTTTATTTCGCTAGAAGTCAATGATCGATTTGTTCGGCGAAAGCAATGTTAAATTCTTTGTCTTACAAAGAACCAGCCGATAGTTCTCTTTTTGCAATTTGCCTTTCTTTTAAAATTTGCCTTTCAATAGATTTGCTCCAAGTCGACTTATAAGTCACGTGAGACGAATTTTCCAAGAAAAGTTCCTTTGAATGTTCTTTCAGGGGAGCTCAATTATGACTGATTTGGGAATCAAATTGCCAATAACAGTGCAAGTAATTTAAAACTATTTATGCGATAATTTCGATAGAGTGTCGGTATCATGGAATAGTGCATGGATAATCTTTTATTCCGTATACAACTGATAATACACCGCTTTGCGATATTATCCCTAAAAATGATTTCAGTCAATCACATGCGGGATCTGGCCAGGTTACTCTCAAAATTTGCAACGAAATTAAGTCACTTTCTCTGATTTGTAAACAAAATCAGGACAGTACCCTGATATAACCTAAAAAACAACAGTGAGTCCTAAGGTTTTGGAAGCCCACTTTGTTTGAAAAATTGAAACTATAACAATAGGTGAAAATTCGCGCAAAACATATAAGACGGCGTTGCTCTGTTCCCGCGCGCGGGAAATACAAAACATGTGTTTAAATTTGTGAAAATTCTGTTGTTAATTTCCTTTTATGTCGTTTGGGGATGATAAACATGTAATCGAACGGTTCTGTGTAGTTTTGGAAATTATCAGGGCTCGTTTGATCTCGCCATGGTATTTTAGCTCGACCGTCGGTCTCGCCAAAATACAAACCTGGGTTCGACCAAACTTCGCCCTGATTTGAACTTCCCGAACAATGCAAAAAAACCTACTCGATTACATATTACAGTCTGTTGGAGTTACAATAGGCTCTCTGCAGCTTAGGATCACATGGTACAAAATTCGCCATACTGGAACGCAGAAGAATGTGACAAACTCCAAGACAAAGTTCCATCAACTAGAAAAGCATGAGAAAAGCGTGATATCACATTTTTCTGGTTGATGGGGCTTTGTCTTGGAATTTGTCACACTCTTTTGCGTTCCAGTATGGCGAATTTTGTACCATGTGATCTCGAGCTGCAAAGGGTCTATAATTCTTCGATATTATTGTATTTTTCAAACTTATTATTGTCTCGATCAAGTGAGGCTGATTGCAAGGTGCTTGCCGCTAATATATAATGCTATCTTGTGGCCAATTTTTCATACACATTTGCTTCTCAGTCCGGAAATACGCCAGAACCCTTTTGAGTAATTTTACTGTGACAAAAACCTTCTAAGAGAACCAAAACGAGGTTCGAGGTTATGATTGTAAGTCTGTCCATAGTTGAATCAGGCTTTGTCTCGTTGTACAAGCTAAGACATTTTTCCCTCATTCCGACTGGGCTAAAAAAACTTCAAACTCACGCATGACTGACTTCTTTATGTTGTTTGAAGTGCGCAAATCGTTCCCTTGACAATAAACTATATTCCATTGAACAAACTTCACCTTTGAGTATATTAAAATTAGGTCGCGAGCACTGAGTGAGACGAACTGAAACTTAGAAAGAAACTCGCCTCTCTTCGGCAAGTTCTGTAAATATCGACCAGTGTTGACATCAAGAGATCCCAATTTCTACGTGATGATGTATTAAATAGTCACATATACCACGTGCAAGTTTTAATAACTACAAGCGATAGACTACACCACTGCAAAGCTATGAAATCCGAGTTTGTTTATGGAACCATCTGCCTGATGCTTTCAGTTCGTGTTGGTAAGTGAAATCCCATCAGATAAATATTCTAGCAAGGATGTTTGTGAGCTAACTTTCAGAGTGTAAACTAAGTAATAACCACAGACATTTAGTTTCTCCCGGCGCCTTTGCTCCAGTACTTTTATTACACGATTGCTTTTCAAGACAGCAAACGACCCGGCTTAGATAAACAGTCTCATAGAGTTAATAAATGAACGACGTCTTCAAAGTGAAGGTGAAGTATTCCTTCGGAATTGCTGTCTTCTATACGGGTTTAGAGTAAGGGATGTCTTAAAACTCAAGAATTTCTATCGATATTAAACACTGTTTGATAACTGCTAGAAAGTTCTTATAACTGTATTACGGACATAACTTTTACACTGCGTATTATGATTTGATAATGCCTGTGCAGTCAGTCGATCATAACACTAATCACTCACCAAAATTACAGAGAACTATTTTCCTAATTTATTTTAGGGCACTGACTCAACCAAACTCGTCTTTAGGCCATTATACTATTGTTTTGCGGGTTCGCCGTATCGAAAGCTGGACAATTCAATCAGTCAGGTCTTTGGTGGTATTTGACTCGTTGTCAAAAATGTAGACATCTGAAAAGTGCAAAATGTTTACTCTTAATATTTTATCTTGAGCAGTTCTCATTGAATTTATGCTAAAATTTGTTTCAACTGGTTATGCTTATATCGAGCCGTGAGTCATATTTGCTATTACATCTGACTGGCTGATAATCCAACTCATTATCGAGTACTCAGTCGGCGGTCGTTTACAAGTCGGCTAAGCTCACTTAGCGTTCATTTCGGCTATTTGACACTCAATAAACATCTTGAAGGTTCGATAGTTTTATCCTGCTCTTGCCAACGACAAGTAAACGTTCTGATATTTATCGGATTGTACCACTTTAATTTCCTATTGCGCTGTATTGTACCACTTTAATTTCCTATTGCGCAGCCCATGGCCATACACTGAACTAAGGTTAGCTTCATAAACAGTGATAATAATGACAAGTCTTGTACCATATGCAAGACAATAGTTACATAACTAACTTCCCAATCTTCCATGTTCGATTCAGTGAACGTTTTTTGTTTCCTGACAAGCGCCTGGGAGAAGACCTCACCAGTGACAACCTCCATCCCCAAACTTTTACCTTTCTCGGGGGAAGTAAAAGGGAACAAGGTTGTCAGTGCCACCATAACTATGGTGTCAGGTGCTCGCTTAACTGTAATGAAAACCCGTGAGTAAGAACCGCCAAAATCCATAACCTATAAGGCTAAAATGCTAATCACCGATATATAAGAACCTAGAATCAAGATATGTAAGAAACTAGAGTCTAGAACCTACTGTAGGTCAATCATTTTAAGATTCCCTTTCTTATAGACAAACCAGACATACATTAATATTTGATATATGTATATATATATATATATATTGCCTGTCACATCTTTATCTTATTTTCTTTTGTAGTTACAGCAATACAGAAAATATAAACAAATACCCACACCCATTAAAAGTTGCATTTATTATGAGCTGATCCACTACCAGGAGCAGTGCTATCAATATTTATACCTCTAACTCTTCCTTTCTCTTACCAAGCGGAGGCATGGCGCTGTCACTTTTGCAAGAGCGACAAGTCCTGGGACCATTGTATGGAAAACAGTTTTCTAGACTCGTGCAAGGATCAGCTGAACCGCTGTAATAAGTTCTTCTGGGAATACAAAGATGAGAACGGAACTATTGTACAGAAATATGAGAAGGGCTGCGGCTACCACTACGAGTGCGACACGTGTACCCGACACGAGTGTGCTATGGAAAAGTCGAGGAAATGCGAGATTAACTGCTGTCTAGCAGACTTGTGTAATGCGGGCTCAATGGCACATCTAAACCCGTTTATTTTATGGATTTCTATTTTTATCCAATTCGTACAGCGGATAACAGACAAAGAACTGCCAGAGACCGAATAAAAGTTACAGCTTCTGTTAACAGCACTGCACTTGACTTTCATGCTTACAGAGGAAGTAAGGCTTCGCTTATAAAATCCAAAGAAAGAATTTGTATTGTAATTCCCAGCCAACGGATAATTGTAAAGTCAGAACCGTAACCAGAACTCAGATTTAGAGGAGGCAAAAACTGACTCCGGTTCTTCCTCAGGCAGTCGTTTGAAAAACAGTTCCTTCAAATGTTTAAAAGAAAAACCTCTAAAGTCGGCGAGGATCACAAATTTTAGGGGAGGCATTTGCCTCATCTGCATATACCAGTAGCTGGCTACGGCCCTGAGAGTACAGTGAATGTGAAACGGGAAGGGATCTAAATATTGAACACCCAAATACGAGTGAACGAGCACTAGTAAACAAAAGTGTAGAATCAAAGGGCGGAATTCATCCAGAGCAGATTTATTTTTAGAATTGTAGCTTTTTCATTAAATAGAGTAGAGTACAAGTTCACTTTTTGGAACTTAAACCTGCTATAAAGTCCGGGCACAGAACAAAACTGCCTCAGTTTTTTTGCAGGAAAGTGTTTCGTCAGTCTCTTGTCAGAAATATATTTATTATAGTTTGTGAACTTTATTAAAAACCAATTTTAACAACTGATACCTTCAGTTGTAACTAAACAACGGGCGCTTTCCAATCGATTGCTAGTTTGTTGGATTTGCGACAAGAGCTTTTAAGCTTTTAAGGTTTAAAAACCTTAGCACTCCAGACTCGATCGTGTTCTGCAGAATCCCCTCCGCGCGCACCTGTTTCCCTCGATCAACTGCAATTATGAAAACAGTCGAGAAAAAGACGGAACAAATGGCAAAACGAGGGTTTTTTTTAACATTTTCGCGATTTTTTCAGTTAACGATAGCGCAACTTATTTAGCACGTACTTTCATATGCCCACGTAAAATGTGAGATTAGTACACTGAGATCATTTCCAAAATGCATGTCAACTGCAACAAAACGATATTGAACTTGAAGTCGAGGACTCATGAGGAAAACACGGTAACTGAATGAAAACTTGGTAAGAAGCCACCACTTTAAGCTATCGTTGTTCGTGGTAATTACCCTACCTGGACCGGGGAGGGGGGTTGGGGTTAGGAGGGGGGAGGGGGGGGCTCCATCATCCCCCCTCAAGGTTTCTCAATCATAACTTTTTAGTAACTCTGAGTTAGGAACTTAGCTTTGGTGACTTTCCTTAAATTTTATTGCAAATCTTTTGGTGAATTTTTAATTGATTGTGACGTCGATGGTTGCCATGATAACAATATTCGGAAAAGCATTTAATAACATTTTAATATAACTTAATTTTGTTATATTTCATCTAAAAAAATGTTTAGTACTCTTCATCTCCTATAAATAGTTCGGTACAGGTGATGTGTTCTTTATCCGGTGGAAAAAGATGCAAAATGATGGCTCCCATTGCATTGTGGGTGCTTTTAATGAAAATCAAGAAAATGCTTTTTCGAAGAAAGGCTATTCAGAAACGAGCTCGTTTTCCGCGTGGGGAATGTGTTATGGTATGATTAGTGTTTTTGCCAAAATTTCTTTAGTTATCGGATAAATTATACAAAAGTTACAGCTATTTTTCTTGTTGTCATGGCATTTCCTTATATTTATTTTTTTGCCGTTTATTATATCTGAATTATTTTTTGTGTGATACTTTTTGTTTTTTTTATATGATGCAAATTTTTAACTATAAAATTTTAGTGTTATAGTAAGGTGGTGCTGTCATGGCAACAAAACATTCGTCCAACATCCTAATGTCAAAATATTGTACCTCGGTCTACTAAACGTTCTTTCTCTTTTCTTTTCTATGCTTTGAAATGGATCTGCAATGGAAATTTGAAAACTGAGCAAGTTATAAGAAATCGCAAAAGTGTTTGAAATAATGAATGTATGACGTCATAAAAGGTAATTATTTTGCATCTTTTAAATCATTTTGACATTTTTGATCATTAGTGCAAAACATCTTCCAAAAAATTTTTACGATTTATTTTATTTGAAAAACTAACCTGTATATAACATAGAAATCAAAGAAAACGTTTCGTGCGACGTCATGACAAACTTTACATCGAGATTCAGTAGCACTTGAAATGAACTATAATTATGCCAAGTTTCAGCATCATACCCCCATACACAACCATCTCACACCCCATACACAACCCCCTTATACCCCATACACAACCATCTCACACTCCATACACAACCCCCTTATACCCCATACACAACAATCTCACACTCCATACACAACCCCCTTATACCCCATACACAATCATCTCCCACTCCATACACAACCCCCTTATACCCCATATGCAACCATCTCACACTCCATACACAACCATCTCACACTCCATACACAACCCACTTATACCCCATACACAACCATCTCACACTCCGTACACAACCATCTCACACCCCATACACAACCATCTCACACTCCATACACAACCATCTCACACTCCATACACAACCATCTCACACTCCATACACAACCCCCTTATACCCCATATACAACCATCTCACACTCCATACACAACCCACTAAAACCCCATACACAACCATTTCATACCCCCACATACAACCAGTCACAAAGGTAAAAGGAAGCCTCTTTCTCCCCCAATTTGATACAAACATTGTAAAGCCACGACGTCTTGAACAAAACAACACTCTTATGAAAGTGGATTAAATCACTTTACTCAAAACTGTTTAACTTTCAACAATTTGTTTTGTGCTATAATTGTGTGTTTCTTTATGTGTGGAGAAGTTGAGTTGTGGCTTCACCTGCACAACCCCCTACTTTTATATCGGAGAGCCCCACCCCTTCCCCTGAACTATGATTGCATCGAATTATCATTCACCTTCATTTGAATATGTGCATATGCATGATCAAATAGCAAGAAGGCATACATATGCACATTAATGGGATACATTTGTGCGTGTGTGTTTGTTTGGGGAATGAGTTACGGCTTTATTTGCATCTACCCAGAGAACCCCCTCCAAACCTATAAAAGAAGATTATGTCAACTTATCATTCACCTTTATTTGTATTTGTATATGCATATTGCTTTTATGTAAGTGTACAGGTTGATGGGATACATCTGTGTGCAGTCCAGTACGAAATGAGAAAGTACTTGTATAGGGATACTTCAGAAGAACTTTGGTGTGAGTACAGCAGTAAAAAACTTGCACAGACAATGATATATCATTGCACGAGAATGGTTAGATGACATTTTCCTTTGCTATGGTATGATTAGTGTTTTTGCCAATTTTTTTAGTTATCGGATAAATTATACAAAAGTTTCAGCTATTTTTCTTGTTGTCATAGCAACAACACATTTCCTTATTTTTTATTTTTTGCCGTTTGTTATATCTGAATTTTTCTTCGTGTGATACTTTTTGGGTTTTTTTATGTGATGCAAATTTTTAACTATAAAATTTTAGTGTTATAATAAGGTGGTGCTGCCATGGTAACAGAATGCTGTCATGGCAACAAAAGATTCGTCCAACATCCTAATGTCAAAATATTGTACCTCGGTCTCTTTTTTCCTATGCTTTGAAATGGAGCTGCAATGAAAATTTGAAAAATGAGAAAGTTATAAGAAATCGCAAAAGTATTTGAAATAATGAATGTGATGACGTCATAAAAGGTAATTATTTTGCATCTTTTAAATCATTTTGTCAGTTTTGATCATTAGTGCAAAACATCTCCCAAAAAATTTTTACGATTTATTTTATTTGAAAAACTTTGGTGTGAATACAGCAGTAAAAAACTTGCATAGACAATGATATATCATTACACGAGAATGGTTAGATGACACTTTCCTTTGAACAGATCCGGATTTTGGTCCTTAAACAAGAAATTTCCACAATAAAAGGCCAGGCCGTAATTCGACATTTAAATAACTGTAAAACACAACATAGTTGGAGTGTACATCAGTCCTCCCCATCTAAACTATTGAATTTACGAGAGTGGAAGTTAAAAGATAAATAAATAAGCAGGTCAGTGGATGAAGTTAAGTGAGAAGTTACATTCACAATTTGAATTTCCTTGCAGTACGTGTATCATAACTCATTATGATCGTACATGTATATGCACGCACGTAGGATTATGTGTTTGTATGCTTATGTTAGTGCGATTTAATTATTCTCTGTAAGATCGACCAAATCACGTAAACTCTTCCTCGGCTATCAGGTCTGGTTTACTGGTCCTTTATCCCTTTATGGTTATTACAAGAAGCCAGTATCCTTCAAACGTTACTTTTCCATTCTCTTCCTGGTCCTTAACCCTTTACGATTACTGCGACAAGTTGGAACCTTCACA
>JANRMR010178002.1:0-12053 GCA_025434825.1 Bergia sp. 'catenularis' | reverse complement strand
TTTGTGTACTCCCTATAGATGAAACTCCCTATTGTTCGTCGTATTTCTAGGGGTTGAAATATAGAGGGTCGATAAGGCAACAGCTGAAGTTTTCTAATAGGATATTCAGTTTTAGGGGCGAAAATGCTCCTAAAACACTGTTCATTCGTTACTATTAAAACTAGGGAAAATTAAGTTACTGCAAAAGTAGCGTTTGATTCCTTTAGTTTGGGGGTGATACTACAGGAATGTGCATATTTAGGGTAGTGCAATTTCTGGGCGAGCTAATTTTAGGGTGATTTTCTAAATTTTCCGACGACCACCTCCGACAACCAATCAAGTAAGTAACTCCCCTTGGAACCAGTGTAAATGTTATCCCAATGTTTTACCAGCCAACCGTTCTCCACAGATGAATAACATGCCCGCTTCCTGTAAGAATGGATTCCAGGCCACCACATCCAGACACAACGTGTGGCATTGGTTGAAAGTCCAACAGGTGAGCAGCTTGACCCAAATTTGCGGGAAGCGTCGGGGGAACGGGGGGGGGGGGGTAGGACGGGGAAGGGGAGAGCTCGGTTGTAATGCACAACCTTTTCGATACACATTTTTGCTATGGCTAATAGTTTCTTTGTTTGCTAATAATAATATTTTAAGCCCCTTGAGAGTCTACCTGCCAAAAACATTAAACTGCATTTAGAACACTTGACTAAAAGCACTTCACAGAGAAACTCATGTTTTGAACTGTGTGCGAGGTTAGCGCAGTTTGCAGGATCTCTAACTGCCAACCGGGAGGTCCCGAGTTCAATCCCCGGCCTGGCCGAGGGTTGAGCTTTGGACAACTCCTTCTTTCGCCGCACCGTCCGTGGACAGGAGGGACGTTAAGCCGTTGGTATACTCTCTCGACTTTCTATCGTATCGGTGAACGTCAAAGAGCCGACAGAGTTCTTGAAATCGGTAGGATAATCTCCTTCTTGTGGTCTGTTAACCGAGGGCGCAACTTAATGTCTCAGACAGAATTCACCGTGAAACACTGATAGCTAGCGATCTCACTAAGATTTTTAACCATTGAACCAATAACCACCTGTGAACAGGTTGCTGAAAAGCCCTGCGGAGAGCACTTTTCTATATAAGTATAAATGTGTATAATTTATCAGTAAAATACTTTGGTCAGACGAGTATCCTAGTTCATTCTGCCAGATATGTATTTGAGTATTTACCAAAAATAGTCCGGATAAATAGCATCTATCGAAGCAATCGTGGTTCTCCTGGTCATTTGGATCTTTTGTCGAGCGGACGATCCAAGCTAGTGTTTCCACATAATCGCCCGGATCGTTTGGACTTAGTTTGCAACTACTGGGACAATTGGAACAATTACATGGAAACCAGGCTTTCGCTAAAAAACGATAAAGTAACGGAAATGTGAGCTTGTAGCTATTAACTTGCACCAAAGCTCGACTTACTAAACAAATTGTTTTGCAGGTTTTGGCCTCCAATGCTGTCCGCGGCATAATGCTAGGCCTGGGTCTAGCAATTCCGATACTCATCATAATGACCACGAACTGGATTGTGGGATTGCTGGCGGGTGCGACTATCGCGGCCATTGCGGTGGGCGTGGTTGGGATCCTCCCCATGGCGGGCTGGAAGCTGGGCGTGATGGAGAGCCTCAATCTCACGCTGGTCGTGGGACTGGCAGTGGATTACGTCGTGCATCTGGCTGATGGTTATGTCAGGTGAGAATAATAATTAGCAGTTATTGGATAAGGTTGAGTAAAATATGATTTTCAGTGGCGAGAAATCGTTTATTCGCGATGCCGAAGGCCTCTCAACTGTGTTGGATGGGTAAAGGGGCTGTTTCACGACATGATTGTGCGATTTTCCCATTGCTCGGCAAATACAAAAAGAACTTCTGCTACAATTTATTCGAGCATAATTCTGCAAATATGGTACGGATGGGTTAATTTCGAAGGCGATTTGAACCGTGAATGGATTACACTTACGATCGAGTACTGAAGTAAAATTAGTAACGGTCCGTAGGATGAGTTATTAATCAACGTATTATAGCACCAAGATGCATTGATCCCTGGCAATTCAGAGGTTTGTTGTATTATTTAGTCGTTTTGGTCAATATACTTTGAGTTAAAAAGGAAAAGAACTGGTTTGGGAAAACAGCAACTGTTTTGTATGGATCAGCTGTAAGACTGCCCCTCGAGCTCTTAAGGATTTCAGAGAAAACATGTCCACGCTCCCAAAGAGAGATACCGGGAAAAGCCCTTGGGCCGAGATTGCCCTTGTAACTAAACAACAAAATATGTTTCGTGACACGTGGGTTTGTTTATGCTCTTATTTGTTTTATTATTTGACTTGATTCCAGGTCCGAACAACCAACCCGATTGGAGAAGGTGCAAGACATGCTGGCTAGTGTGGGCGTGTCTGTGCTATCAGGGGCGTGCACCACTCTAGGCGCCTCTGTGTTTATGCTAGCAGCAAAGATTATCTTCTTCTTCCAGTTCGGACTGTTCGTGTTCTGTACCATCGGCCTGTCGATCGTCTACGCTTTGGTTGTGTTCACCACACTCTTAGCTTTGATGGGACCAGAGGGGAAGAAAGGCTCCATCTTGCCCTTTATAGCGGCCATTAAGGGCGTGTTCCACAAAAGAGGAGATAACGAGGTCACTTGTGAGAAATGTAACGGGAGAGGGTATTATACCCCAGAGTTGGTGGACGATGCCAGAGTCAGCAGTACAATCGACAACGACAGCAAAGCGTTGAGACACTCTCACTCGAGTGAAGGGGAGGAACCATCAAAAGAGTGCAGTATTGACTCACGCATGCAAAGTGAACAGTCACCTAGTGTCTCAAATCAAAATAAATATTCGCCTTATATAATATACGCCTCGCCAGTCTAACTATGACTAGCTAAGTAATTGTCCCATTGCTTGTTGAACGATCATCTAGCAACTGCCACGAATAAATTATTGACTAATTTAATGACCAAATTTTTCCATGTGCTGCTATTTTTTTGTAAAAACTTTAAATATAATTTCCCTAAAACGGGTTTGAAATTCGTTTGTTAAAGATTTGCCACTGCATCATTGAAGTTTCAGTGCTCTGTGTATATTTTATAAATCGTAAGAGCTTGCTTGAAATGACACTTATCTCACTCATGTTGTGAGACTGGGACGGCATTGTAAAATGATCAAACTTTTTCAAATTTGGCTATGGAGCAACACTAGGATTATTGTAATATCTACTATTTGGTCGTGTTTTTTAAAATTCTTTGCAATTATTACTAGCCCAATTTGCAAAAAAAAAGGGGAAAAAAGCAGTAGTATAGACTCCATCTAACCCAGCAGAGAGCAGAATTAACGAAAGTTTACTCCGGTGCCAGATTTGCTGCCGATACTAGTGTCGCCCCAGCCTATCCTTGGACTATATAATTAATGCCAATCAACAGTGCTTGGTAGTAATCATTGTTTAAGACCCCTTGCCATTTGGTTTGTCGGGTCCGGCCCTGAGAGAACTGGTTCTGGCTTCTGGGTTCTAGTCATTGTTAATGGAAAGGTCAGGGCGCACGCGTGCACTTTTCCCGCAAAAACTCACCAAATTCCCGCGCTTTTGCCGGCCGGAACGGCAGAACTGAGCGGGTCTATTCTATGAGTATGGCAACTAGTGCGAGTCACTGGGCCAATCTGGCGAGAACCAGTTGTGATAGTTGTCATAATCCATTTAAGAACTAACCGGTTGGGCCAGCCAGACCAGACAAATCGGAAGTGCCCTAAAAATGAGAATTAATATTAATATGCTTGCAAACCTCTCTTTAGTATAGGCCTTGTGGTTTAAGTGGCCAAAATGTTTTAACTTCAACAGAAGCCCGTAGAAGACTTTCTTGAATATTTTTAGCACTTTTTCTTGTTAAGACTTTGGGTATGCGAATTATGGAACAATGTTGTATATAGTTGGAAATTGACTAACGTATTTCGCCTGCAATTTGTTAAATAAACGATCTAAAGAAAACTAATATTTTGTTTTGAAAAGTGCTGTGCATGCGCAAAGAAGAACTTGCCGGTTAAAAGGTTGAGTTAAAGCTTCACTGCAAATAAGGTCCCGCTTTCATAAATTAATTGAAACCCTCCCAGCTATAAGCTCCCTCCCGGGTTATAGGTCCCCTTCTCGGGTTAAACCTCTCCCCGGTTATAATCCCCTCTGGGTGTATTACCTCCTGCATATTCTCTCACCAGTGGTCTTCACCGAGAATGAGCATCAATTCGAGCTCTATAAATGACAACCGCTTCATCAAAAAGCATCAAAAACTCGATGTTCTCATGTTTAATTGATGTTTCGCCTTTTGACACTCTGTAAACACGACGTGAGCTTCTTTTAACAAATTAGCCGTCAGCATTGGGATACCTAAGCTTCTGTGTTGCCCACAGTACCGGGTTTCCAAGCTTCTTGTGTTGCCGAAAGCACAGGGTAAGCAAAGTATCAGTGTTTCCGTCAGTAATTAAGGTCGGAGAAGCAGTCGTAGCTCCAGTAACAACAACTCGAAATCTAGGAATTTGGTTTGACTCACAAATGGACATGTCATCTCATATTACCAAGACTTGCGGCAGTGCACTTTACTACTTATACAACATTCGTCACATTAGGAAATATCTATCTCGAGAGTGCACTAGCACTGAAAAACTTGTTCATGCTTTTATAACTAGTAGATTGGACTATTGTAATAGTCTGCTATATGGAGTCCCAGACTATCATATTAGAAAGCTGCAGCGCGTGATGAATGCTAGTGCACGATTAATGTTTAATGCACCTAAATTTTGCTATATAACGCCCTTATTTCGAGAGCTTCACTGGTTGCCAGTGCGCACGCAAATATATTTTAAGATTCTTTTAATTACGTTTAAGATTCTACATGGTTTAGCACCAAAATATCTTAAAGATTTAATATCATGTTCTACCAGCTTCTTGCTACAGTTTGCGCCGGAACAATAATGGTCTCCTTTTATGCACACCGCACATCAAGACAAAGAAAACAATGGGAGGTCGTTCCTTTATGGTTGCAGCCCCACTTTATGGAACCAGTTACCACTGTCCATTAGGTCATTGAACAGTACTGAATCTTTTAAGTGTGCTGTAAAAACATTTTTATAAATTTTGAGGCCTAGGCTTTATCTTTTCATTGATTAATTTTATTTTATTTAATAGGCTCGTCTATATTCTTTCAGATAGTTTTTTTAGATAGTTTTATTTTCATACGTAGTATAATATAACTCTTGTCATATTTTAGCTTCTATATTGTATATTACTGTAATTTTTAGCTTAGGTATTTTATATTGTTGTAATGCGCATTGATTATTATATAAAAATGCACAATATAAGTATTAAATTATAATATAAGTATTAAATTATTATATTGAAATAACGGATATCATCTTTACAAAAAAGACTAGTGCTTGGAAACTCTTACCTGGAAAATCTCCGAGTTTAGACTTGGTTACATTATATATCTGTTAGCGCTGTTGTAGCTTCCCCCAATCATAATGGCGATGATAGTCTTTTGTTCCTACAGCATCTGCATCCCTCTGCATCTGTTTGTTGTCACAGACCGCGCGCCATACTTGCTTGTCTTTATTTATTTATTTATTTATGTTTAATATTGAGTCTGCTGGCCACACGCAATAGAAACTCGCCATTCGGCAGACCAATGAATTTTCTACCTTGATTTTTTATCACTTATTTATGATAATGTGTAAATTGTTAACTATTGTTAAACATGACGAATAAACTAATTTCTCTCCCAATTTGCAATATGATTCGATTACTGGTAATTATAGTATTATTTTTAAATTACTAGAGTTTCACTTTCTTCATTGGTATGCAAATGACGGCTACTCTGTAACTAGAATTTCCGTTTTCCGCCCTTGAAAACTCCGTTGTATCAGTCTTGGGAAAGCAAAATGAAATGTTTTCATGATCAGATAATCGGCGCTGCACATGCCGACATGGAATTGTTTTTTACCTACAAGCTTTGTTTAGGTGTCCTTAATCCGAAATTCTGTTCATTCACTTGAAAGCTTTTTAAAATCAAATTGCATTCATGTTGTCTTTCCAATTACTTGAAGATCACAACTGGCGCATGAATAAAATAATGAAACAAATTGATCTCATGCAAAATAGAAAGATTATTGATCACGATAAGAAAAAAAATAATTGCACCTGCTCAGTCTTAACTGCGATATCCCGGATAATTGTCAGGCAATATTATTAGGTTTTCATGCGCAGTCGAGTTGTTTTTAATTGTCGTTCTCTATAAAGTGCAGCTGAACGCACGTGAAACGGAGCCATAGGTTAAACACCAGCCGAACCGAGGCAAGGGATGTGAATCGAAACATAACTATTTTATCTTTAAAAAAGGTAGGACTTATCCATTCGTACGCTAGTTTTATGAGGATATAACACGCTGAATAACCAGGATGAAAGCTTATGAGTCAAATTTCAATATTTTGCTTTTCCTTTCTAACAAAACCGCCGAACAAAGTAAAATTGGTTGGCCGCATGTTTGTTAGAGATTAAGCGAGAGCTTCGTCGACATACTGTTAGGTTTATTTCGACATTAGTTGTTGGAGCAGAACGTCTGTTCTAAATTTCTTTATTTCTAGCCTTAAGAACCGTGAAACCTGACAGCAGCGAGGCACTAGCCATTTGACACAAGAAAAGTTATTTCGCTGTCGGTCAGGTCTTTCCTGATGTAACCTGAGTATGCAAAATTGACGTAGATGCGACAAAGTCGATTCTTTAGCAATAAAAACAAAACTTACAGATTTTTCCGAGTTACAGGGGAGTTACAAATAAGCCATAACGAATTTAAATATTGACAAAAATAATACAAACTTCGTAAGTATCAATGATAACTAGGGAATAACTGAACTCACGGCCAATTTTAATGCTAATCTAGTTGGTTTCCGTGAAATAAATTTGTCCAAAAAGTTATTTATTCGTAAACTTGGATATCGCTAAAGCCTTCATATTATTAAAAAGACGAAAGCGATCGAGGAGATCTAGTAGAACACGATCATGTACTGACCATAGCTTCAGTTTACCTGTGCAAATGACTGGACTTCAATTTTGAGTTTATTAAATACCGATTTGCCAGGTGGCTTTTTAAAATTCTTTGTTGAACTGAATGGCCTGAATGACTTGTAAACTTCGCGATTTACTGTCACTATACGGCAAATTCGAACGATTTCTTTCTTGCGAAACAAATGTATGGGAAAAAAGAATTTTCACCAGAGCGAAAAAGGCAAAATATAATACTGAATGATCACTTCAAATACGCTTTGTTACTCAATGTTACTTTGCGGAGAAGACGAGTCGCAAAATGTCACTCTTTTGAAATCATTATAATAAACAATATCGAGCCAACAGTTTAAACTTATTCAAAAAATAGTCCTTACATTCAGCAGTATGCATTTTATGGTGGAATTGCGCTGTCTACCGCAATTTTCTTTCTTTTTTAGAATGCCAAACAGCTGATAACGATTCTAAAAGACTAAACTGAAATGATCAAGAATAAAAACCAGAGGCGGATATGATTTGTCGTACTTTCTTTTAAAGAAAAGAAGAAAGTCGGTTGCACTTGCAATACCAATAAACATTTTCTGATTTGTTTCGTAGAGGATTTATCCCCTCTACCGGCGATTTTCTAACTTTCCTCAGACAATACGAACTAGAGAAGCTGCCCTCGTTCATTTGTTTTCAGTCCTTTTTTGTTCGATTAACGAAGAAATTAATTAAACACATTTAGCCAGCTGCTTGCCTATGGCCTAAATTTAAAACATTAATTCAATCGATCTAAGAAGATATTCTTTCGTTGTATGAATAACTACCTTTGAAAACCATCAGACAACAGCAGTAATGGTGTTATAGCACGAGTTATCGGTGAAATGTAAAGAGCCGAGAGCCCGTTCCTGAGTTCGATTGCGTGAACGGTTCTTCAAGTCAAATATACTCCTCGTGGAATCGCACATTTCTCGTTATTGTCTTGTCGACAGGTTAATTTTTACAGTGCCTTTACAATATTTTAGTTTTTTAGGTGTGAAAAGTCAGATTAAAATTTGCCGAATCGCTCAATGGCTAAAACTGGGTTTCTTTCAACAGCCAAAAACCCTTTTATTTCAAAAGTAGTTTAAAATTAGTTCAGAGATATATGACACACAAAATATATGCATGAAGGTTGTTTCTATATTTAATCATTTTAATGGTTTACGCTCTTGGTCCGGCTTTGGTTGTTGTTTCTAAAAATAATTCACTATGCAGGTTCTTAAGAAACTTGAATTTTTACGGCTGAGGCCCGACTAGAGAAACATTATTACAGACTCTTTACTTCGGAAGTTATAGTTTCTGATACATTAATATTTTTGTTCATTTCTGACAAAATTCGGACAATTACTTGGAACACTTATATAGCCGAATTCATATTAGAGACGGGAAACTCGTCAAATATGAATCCGTTAGAGAACGATTTCCCGTCTCTAAATCAGACGGGAAACCCGTCTTTAGACGGAGAACTCGTCAAATGTGAATCCGGTAGGGGACGATTTTCCCGTTTCTAAATCATCCTTCCTTTTTTCCGTCGAATCAGAGGGAAAAGTGAGACGAAAAACTCGTCTGGACGAGATTCACATTTGGACGAATAACTTGGGACGGATTTTAGCATTCTGGAAGTGATTCTGGCATAAGAAAATGGCGCTAAAAATATCCGTAATCCCACCGAAGAGAGCTTCTCTGTTCTCCTTTTTGTTTCCTTTCCACAAACGATTGCGGCTGCGATGTTAAGAAATGTGTCCTCATCGTCTGTTACAAGTTTACGAACTTTTGACAAGCCACATCTTCCTCTAAAGTATTCGACCCGGGAGTTGAACTTGAGCTTTTTTATTTCTTCCTGACTGAAGAACGACCGGTTATATGAAACGGTCAACTGCCACGGGAGACACTGTTGTTTGGTTCTTGTACCAGTCTTCCTTCTTAGTTTCTATCTCATTTTAACCGTCTTGAATTTATATCAGTCGTGCTTTCACAACGGAGTTCCCATCCTTAAATTTACATTAGACGGATATTTGCCAGACGGATTTCCGTCTTGGACGGGTTTCTTGTCTTCTAATATGAACTCGTCTGAAACCCATCTTCAATTCACATTTGGACGAGTAACTTGGAATGGATTTTATTATGCAGACAGGCAAAAGGACTGGAACTAGCATTTTGGAAGTGATTCTTGCATAGACAAATGGCGCTAAAAATATCCATAATCCCACCAACGAGAGCTTCTCCGCTCATTTAGCCCTTTTCGTTTCTTTTCTCTTGCACAACGATTCAACGATTGCGGCTGCGATGTTAAGAAATGTGTCCTCATCGTCTTTTAAAAGTTTACGAAATTTTGACGAGCCTCACCTTCCTGGATGATTAGTTAGATTTATTTTAAAGGTCTACCGTTCTTCGCGCTCGTAAGCATTTTAAGTTTTATACTGTATTATAAAAAATTTTGGATGCTTAACACTTCGGAAGCTTGAGAAATTATGAAGATTTTAATCAATGACACTAATCTCTTATAAAAATACTATTTTTGTGTATTTAAACTTTGCTTACTCATATATATCTTACTTATGGCTATGTATTTGTGGATTGCTTGCAGCTACCTGTAACAGAGAAACAGTGCTCTCCTCAGTCCATCCCCAATGTTCCTGACCGTGAGAAGCCTGGTGCTGATATTAACCCTTTTAACCAATGGGAGCGATGGCACCTATCGATCGGGGCGCTTTGCACGTCACAGCACCAGACGAGTTCTAGGTATTGAGTATCACATATTGCACAGCAAGTCATCTGTGTTTGACTAACTGTACTTTTACCTTATTTATGAATGCTATTCAAGAGATTTGAAACCTATCTACGCGTGTTGTGACTTTTAAGTTAAAATAGCTCATAATAAACTACGCCACGTCAAATAACTATCAAATATTAATACCAATTTTTGACTGAAAATCTTTTGTCGCAACTTTTCAATTGCATCACCATCATCATCAAAATATCACCATCATCATCAACATCCCTATCCAGTCAATATATCGTCATCGTTATCTCTATCATTATCATTATTAAATCAAACAGGCAGAAATTTACTGACACGAACACAGATAGAGTTTGGTGAGGTGAGTACAGTGCAAAATGCCACAGGGAAAGGAAAGAAAGCAGACAAATATACGAATTATTAACGGATGATAGAATATGGATGGCCATGGAATAAGTTTGTTGTAAACCCTTGTGCCTTTGTTTTAAGCAGATTATCCTTTCTGTGGCGTTCGCTCCCGAGAAGTTGAAGTCCTAAAAGCTGACGAGAAACGCATTGTGGGTGGAGTGGAAAGTGTTCAGGGCGCATGGCCGTGGCAAGTAGCGCTGCTGCTCAAAGGGAAACAGATGTGTGGGGGCTCACTTGTATCATCCAGATGGGTTGTGTCCGCTGGTCATTGCTTTATTGGTAAGAACATTTACTTCATGCTATGGGGTAGTTGTGGGGATGTAGGGGATGGGGCTCACTTGTATCACTCAGATGCATGTGTTCTGTCCGCGTTTCATTACTTTAATGGTATGAACGTAAAGCTGATTGAATATCAATTTAACTGTCAATTTCATGTGTTCCAAGTAAAATGCTCTGTCAATAAATCAATCTTGTTTATGTAGGTTTTGTGTTGTTGGTCGGAAATAACAACATTTTCTGACACAAACATTGCATGACGCATTGACCAAAGTCAGTCTTCCGTCTCTCAGCGCTCGTCGTCTCTCCCACTGCAAGCGGCTTTTCGCAAATATGTTGGTACCATCGCACAAACTAAACACTCTTTTATCGCAAAGAAGAACAACATAGTACAATTTACTTAACATCACACTCTGTTTCAACCTAAGTGTCGCACCCAACGTGTTTCAAACAGCTTCATCCCTTCTGTCACACATCTGTAATATGAGCGTTAGTTCTTTTATCAATTTTTTTTTATCAATTTTTACATCAATGAATTAATTGTAATTATATATACCTAATTATTATTCAAAACAGGCTTTTATTTCCCCAAGAGCTGTAAATGTAATTATAGTTTTAATTCCAAAGTTATTCAGTCAATTCTGTAAATTTAAAAATAATAAAGTCTAATTTTTGAGTTTGTATTGAAGTTAGGGTCATCATATTTTTAATGATCACAAGTTTCTCCACTGCCATCTCATTACTTCTTTGAGATAATAGTGTTGTTGATGCCAGGTGATACCCTAATTTGACTTTTGTAACGGATTATTGCATTTTGTTTTAAGATATAACAGAACAACAGGCAAGTATCCGTTTGAAGGAGACACAATTTACAAGTTATTTGAGAATATTGGAAAAGGAGAGTTTAGACATAATGTTATGGCAACTTTTTATATCGATGATCCATTAATTGTTTTCAACGATGAATTACCCAGGCAAAGGGCTGAGTAAAGAACCACAAGACTGGATGGTGTCCCTTGGCGAGCATCACCTGAAGAAGAGAGACGTGTTCGAACAAATGATAGAGGTGGACGAAGTGTTTATCCATCCCCAGTACAGGAACGCATCCAATGTAGTGACAGCTGAAACAGTAGAGGCCACTCCTCCAGATTATGATATTGGTTGGTACTTCCCTCAAACTCTGCATTTGTGCGTGTTTACTTCCCCTCTCTGTCTATCTGTTTATCTATTTGTCTGCCTGTCATAATCTCAGGGCGTTTGTCTGTCTGTTTGTCAGTCTTTCAATATGTCTGTCTGCTTGCCAGGTTCTCTGTTTGTTTGTCAGTTAATGAGACCTTTGAGGTGTCTGTCTGTTTGTCTGCTTGTTGGTCTGCTCGTCTACCTATCTATATG
This sequence comes from Bergia sp. 'catenularis', assembly GCA_025434825.1. NCBI lineage: Eukaryota > Metazoa > Cnidaria > Anthozoa > Zoantharia > Parazoanthidae > Bergia > Bergia sp. 'catenularis'. Next base: position 157 of record JANRMR010178002.1, on the reverse strand, counting down.
TCTGTCTGTTTATTTGCCTGCCTGTCTTTTAGAATTTTAGTCTGCGTGTTCACCTGCCAGGGTGTTTGTGTGCCTGCCTGTCTATCTATCTATCTATCTATCCATCCATCCATCCATCCATCCATCCATCCATCCATCCATCCATCCATCCATCCAT
>JANRMR010177991.1:0-12054 GCA_025434825.1 Bergia sp. 'catenularis' | reverse complement strand
CCAAATGGGCTGTTAAAATAGCTAACAAATAATACATGTATGATAAATAAGAATTCTCATTATCCCAACTGAGGGCTTGATAGCTCAGTAAGACTAGCAAACAAGAGTCTTGATGTGTGCTGTTGGCATTTTTCAGAGGATACAAGTCAGGTAAAATCAAGTGCTACTTAGGGTGTAATACATAGAATAGAATGGTAGGTAAGGAAGATAGGGGAGGGGGCAACGTGCATTTTTTTGTTAGTTTTTAACCCTTTCGCAAAGAGCCACCTAAACCAGAAACTGGACATGGCCTTACGAGCAATGAGAAGGAGAAGAAGCGACAATACAATCAATGAGTGATAGAAGCTGAACAGGGTTCCTTCAGCCTTTTGGTTTTCACACCGTATGGGGGAAGCGGCAGAGAACCAGAGTGCTTTATTGCTGAACTTGCATTGAAATTGTCCGAGAAGAAACAACCGGAATACAGTATGGTAATCCACTGGCTAAGAGCGAAGCTATCATTTAACTTACTAAGATCAGCAGTACTATGCTTGAGAGGTTCTTAGACAATCAAACAAGAGTTGAACTTTGAAATTAGCGGTGTAGAAATAACAAATGCAATTGGAAAAATCGAGTAGACAAGTATTTTTTAAAGCTAGACAGTGTATATTACATTTTTACCCCAAGCCCTGGGTTGCTTTACATTTTGTAATAGACTCTTACTAATGAACAGTATATTTCGTCAGTTTTTAAAATTTGTATTTTTAATTCTTAACAGAAATGTAAATAAAGTTCACTATTCTTTTTATTTTTTTAAAAAAATTTAATTTTAAGAGGCTTTACTGCCACAGATAATATGTTCAAAATAATGGGTACCACTGATGCGCTACCACCGTATGGCACAAAGAACTTAGAAAATTAAAAGAAACAGCCAAACCTACAACAAACTAATGGAAACCTTTCCTATCTGTGGATAAACAAAAACTTTACAAAAGCTGAAAAACTAAAACAAAAACATATTATTTTATGTTGAGCTCATTTTGAGCATGTACATCACAGAAGCATTTTTGTGAGATGTATCCGGATATAAATTAGATTGACAACCATTTATTTATTACCAGTGAAAGAAAGTTACAACTTAAGTTAAAACTAGGGTATTCCAATGCAAACTGTTAAACAAAATCCTTTACAGTAACGTCTGTGATAAACTTTACCACCACTCGCACGTCACTTGTTTTACACGCGTGAGTTGCTCACCTATTCATTCGTGTGTATTGGCAAGTTCATCAATTATGCATACAAGTAAAAGGTGCATAGACTGTACTTTTCAATGACAGCATCTGTGAAAAACTAAACACACTGTTGAATTTAAAAAACAAAATGTTTGAAAAAACTGTAAACATGCAAACACAAGTTGAATGCAGGGCAACTGCCTGATCTGCTCCTTATCATTATTTGCAGCTGACTTCCAAAGCTTTACCTGTGGAAAACTAACATGAAACTAACCTTCTCGTTTCTATCTTCAATGCTGACAGTACGGTAGAATTTTATCACCAGTTTCAAAACTACTAAGCAGTTATAAACATTCCTTGCACTCGCACACTCAGCATCGGGTGTCGTCGTTTAGTTTGTATTTTATTTTTATAAATTTCTTTTCAGCGTTTCAGATTCTTTTGAAACTTCGATTGAACTCTGGCTAGAGAATGCATTCATTAAAGGAGAAATCAATTCATAAATCTTAATCCTATGTTCAGTTTGTGCTCTTATTTGTCAACAACACACTCACTGCCTTTTGCTCAAGTTCTCGCTTGACTGATTGTTTACGAATTACAGCAAAAATTCTTCCATACCCCAGTGGAAAAACTTTAACGTTGTTAAATGTTATACATGTATAGAAAACTAAAATGCTGAACCCAAATTACATTTAACTACACAGTCAGTCACATTTTGGGAACTCGTGCAATATATCTAGTTAAGTGACTATATTCTGGTCATGATACAATACTTGGTCCTTACGGTCAAAGACAAATGTTCATTTCTGTCTTGTGCTGTCATCATGATCATGATCAACAACAGTTTAAAAGTATCCAGCAGCCTGTTTTGTCCAAGTACAAGTGTTTTGTCCAAGTACAAGCACAAGTGTGCGATGTTAGCTCAGTTGATAAGATCTCAGACTACTAACTTGAAGGTCTCGGGTTCGATTCCCAGCTTGGCCATGGGGTTGGATATTTAGGTGACCTTCTTTCGCCACACCGTCCTTGGACAGGGACGTTAACCCTATCCAGACCGGGGGGGGCAGAAAGTGCCCACGCCAACTTCAAACCACTATAGCTCAGCAGCCATAGTAGGTATGGCAACGATATTTGGTGACTTTTCCCAAAATTTATTGGGGAATCGTTTGACGTGCCGTTTTCGTCCCAGTTAATTAAGCTGTTGCCAAGGCAACCAATCTTTCAGTGACAGGTCTGGAAAAATCTTTCACAATTTTTTTTTCACAAAAACATTTTCTCACTGTTTTTGCATTAGAATTCAAATGTATTTTCAATGTTTTCAAACATATTTTGAGCTTTTTCGCTGATTTATGGGACTTTTAAAAAATCCAAGATGGCGGCCATGAAATCCAAAATGGCGTCCTATGACGTCATACGACGTCACTAAAGGTTAATTAGTTAATTGATCATCTGGTAATGCCTTAATTAATTAGTATACCAAGATTGGTAGGTATAGCTTTAATGCTTCTTGAGAAAAGTGGCTGCCGGCACTTTCTGCCCCCCCGGTCCCAGGTAGTCTCAAAAGCCCGGTCTGGATAGGGTTAGGCCGTTGGTCCCCCAGATGGATGAAGAGCCACTCTGTGGAAATGCCGTCTGGGTAACGCCATTATTATTATTATTATTATAAGTACATTGTTTATTAGTTAGCAGGAGAAATTTTGCACTAGTACATGTACTGCTATTTTCTCCAGATTGGAGAACAGTAGTGTTGTAATTCTAGACAAACTGGCAGTTTCTGCAGCCTCAAGTTGTTTATTACTATCAATTTAGCCACTCAAACTCGAATTAAATGCATTCCACATCTCATTTGATTTTGCACGTTCCAAATTTTGTTTTCAAGAATGCTCTTGATATTTCGATCCTCCAGTTTTCAAGCTACTATAAAACCTTGAAAAGAAGCCCAGTGAGCTTAATCTCGAGAAGAAGCCCATCTCGAAAAAAAGACCCCCTCTTTAGTTTGCAAAAGTAATCTTGAAGAGAGGCCTATCTCAAAAAGAAGCCAATGGGCATATGGCATATGGGCTTCTTTTTGAGATAGTACTTACATTGTAGAGGAATATCAAAGAAACAGAAACAAACAATGAAACACTTGGTTTATAGTTTACATGTGTAGGTGATTTAATGTCAATTAATTATACTCCATGATGCAGACTGATGTTCTCTGATGATTATGATAGTGACACTGTTTATAATTGAAGTGATATTCTTGTTTTACATGAGTTTTTATATTAAACAGAATTTCATGGTTGAAAAATGTCTTCAGTAGTCCTATTGTTTTATAGTAGCAATTCTCAAGATTTGCAACATTCACTTTGAAAAGAAGCCCCCATCTTGACTTTGCAAAAGTAATGTAGAAAAGAAGCCCATCTTCAAAAGAAGCCCATCCAAGGGTCCCAAATAAAAAAAGAAGCCAATGGACTTCTTTTCGAGGTTTTATGGTATTACCATGTACTCTAACAGTGCTAGATAGATACATAGATCACTTGATTTCAACTTGGGTCACATGAGGTTGTTTAGGCCTCTAGCAACACAGTGTTAATGTGTGGAGAAAGAAACTGGGAATAAGAATAAAATATAGAATATAAATTAAAACAATATTAAAATAGAAAGTTCAAAATAAATAATGGAAATAAAGAAATACATAGTATCTATTATACAAAATACAAGGTAACTAGTTTAAACTGAATATAATTCTAAAGATTGAAGGGCCTAAAACCTTAGACAATGAACTGTGTTCATAAATGCCTTAAGCAGGGTTCCCACTCCAAGATGAAAATAAAATTCAAGGACTTTCAAGGACCTTTTCCAACAAATTCAAGGACCTTGTGTGGCAAGCTTAAACTTGAAGATTTTCCATTTTTTGCTGTGATTATCAAACAGTGCTAGTTATTCTGCATCTAGTAACTAGCAATGCAAGTTTAATCACTGGCCATCAGTGGTCTAACAAGCAAACATGAGCTGCTTGGAAAAAACTGGATACTTTATCTGATTGCAGATTGGTCAAAACTTACAGCCAATCAAAAATCCTGTAAGACACACATTTGTTTTAGGGGTCAAGCTAGTGTGTTTTCAGTCTGAACTTACTGGCTTTTGTATTTGTCGATTTTAAATCAATGGTTAAACAAATTTTGATAATTTGTTGGTGCTACACCATGCAATTCAAGGATTTTCAAGGACCTCCAATGATTTTCAAGGACTTTCCAGGCCTGGGATTTTTATTTTCAAATTCAAGGACTTTCCAGGATTTTCAAGGACTGTGGAAACCCTGCTTAAGGCTGCCAATTGATCTCATATTATCTGGGATACTGTTATATTCCGCAGCTGCCAAGTGCTGTATCTTGTTGACTTCAAACCAAAGCAGATGTTGTAAACTCTCGGTATCTTTAGTTTGTTGTAGCCGTGAAGGTTCATTACATTGTCCCTTACTATGAACAGGTTTCTCAGATATTCAGGAGAAGATCCACTAATAGATTTGAATACAATTATTAATATGTCCTGGATTCATCAATTTCTAAGGGTGTAACCAATGTGGTCTGTCAAAGCAGTACAGTCAGAGGACAGGTCACTGTACAGATAACAAAGAGATCTAATGTGCAGTTTATTTAACTTGTCACTAGCTGATTTAAGGCAATGATGCCATACAGAAGAGCAACAGAAGAAGTGTGGCATTATAAACAAGTTGTAAAGTGACAGTTCTGAATGAAAGGATAATAATTATATTCTTCAGTCTAGAAAGTATGCCTATCTGTAATCCAACCTTCTTGTTAATTTTGGTAATATGTTGTCCAAAATTTGGATTGTCATTTACGTATAACAACACCGAGCAGCTCTATATGGTTGACCTGCAGCACAAGTTCCCCTTCAGCAGAAAATGATAGGTCTACATGTACATGTATATTATGATTATAATTACTCGATAACACCATTGCCTTGAATTTGTTGAGATTGAGTATCATCATACATGTATTCCTAAGAAACCATTCACATGCTACGGCAAACTCATTATGTAAGAACGTGTCCCACAACAGCTGAATCCAGATCAGAGAAGTACAACTGGTTGTCATCAGCAAAGTTAGATAGCCGAGCCTCTTTGATGAAACAGAAGAGGTTGTTGGGGAAAATATTGAACAATAAGGGACCCAAAACTGAGCCTTGGGGAACCCCTCTTGTTGTATGTAAGACATCAGATGTAACATCGTCCACTTGAATATGCTGTTTGTGATTGCTGAGATAGCTGTCCAGCAGTTGCAAACTGTTAGTTGAAATTCCATAGGCAGAAAGCTTAGCAATTAGTAACCTATGCAGTATTACATCAAATGCTTTGCTTAAAACCATAATAACAGTCTAAACCACACACTTTCTATCAATCTCGAGCACTTTTCCAGTCCAACCACTGGATGCTTGTCTTTTATTACTATAATGCTTGGATGATCAGAGAAATCCTCAATGTACCGGCCATTATCATAGCCTTCCGACGTGCTCTGAACAAGAGAATAGTAATTATTAAAAATCTCAGCAACCTGTCTCTTTTCAGTTACTAGTACACCGTCCTCCTTAAGGTGGATAGTTCCACTGTTACTAGTCCCCTTACTATGCATGAAGGGTTTTATGGTTTGCCAAAACTGCTTTGGATCCCCATTGGCCTCGGCAGCTTTTGACCGGATATAGGTAGATATTAGTTTGTGTCTCAAAGAAGATGTAAGATTATGCTGCACTCTACATCTCTCTCTATCAGTTGGGTCTTTGGTCCTAAAGCACACTTGCCTCAGTTTGTTGTACAAACGTATGGAGTCAAGTAACTTCATATTCATAAACAGGACATGCTCCTGTTTTATTGTAGATCTTTTTACGGGTGCATGTGCATCAAGAGTGCTGAAAAGTAATTTTCCTGGTGCCCAACAAATGTCCTCAGTATCATTGAAAACATGTGTGACATGAAACAGTACAGTACTTACATCAGCTGAGAAATTTTCAGGATGGTAATACTTAAAGCAATGCTTAATAATAGTTCTTGGACAGAACTTGGGACAAGGTGGCTTTAAAACAGTGTAAACAAGGTTGTGATCACTAAGACCAAGATCAAACACTCCTGATGTACATGTAACTGCTGAGCGAGGCTTATTAGTTAGAATCACGTCAACAAGTGAGCTAGACCATAAACATCAGCAAGATCCATAAGTGTTTTGCCCTCTTTTGCACCCTTTTCAGGCTCTAAGAGATCACAGTTTAGATAACCAATCAGCATTACTCCCTGAAATCACTGTGTTCATGTAGAATGAAGCAAGATGTTATTGAGTTTGTCCTCCTACTGTATATTAACTTAGTTAAGCTTGGTTGCCTATAGGCACCAATAACCAAGGTACATGTAACTTCTTTGCTCTCCTTGAGATCTGTATGCATGGGGCAAGTGATTCCACTTTATTACCCTCCAAGTCGTTTACCCTGGTCACAATAAGTTCTTTCCTGGTGTAGATAAACAAACCTCTGAAACGGTTGCGGTTGCGATCTTTGTTATGGACTGAAGAATTGGTTAATCATATACTTCGCTCTCTGAGGAGTCGGAGCGTGACATGAAGAATACGTGCAATTTTGGAATCACTGAATGGCATGAATGACTGAATGTGTTTCACAAAGAAAAAATTTGTTTTGTTCAAAATATAATTTGACAAGGCAGAATAGTTTTCTAAAAAAAGTTTATGATCGACTGTTATCAAAAAAACAAAGAATAAATCCTTTTTTAAAAATCATTGTTTGTCAGCAGAATATATATATAATAAGGTAAGTGAGTGATCGGCGTGGGTGAATTGTCAATTTCGTGACACAAGATCTAGACTCGATTTCAAATAAATTTAAAACTTCATTTCACCAACACTTTACCTTTCAGCTACAAGTCACTAGCAAATTTCTTGTGTGGCCTCTTGGGATCAACACATGCTGGCCAATTTTAAAATATCTGTTAGATCTCTTAGATCTTTAAATAAAACTGTAAATTGGAGTTAAGATCAATAAGGTTTTTCAAAAACTTACAAACTTAACAGTAACTTGATGTGAGCGATCTTTTACACACTTTATTCTTTCAATGTGTGTGCCAATGCATGCGTGTCCAATTGCACACATTAAAAAGACTGTACATCAAGTTGGACTTTCATTGCAAAATAGACTTTTTATGTTTCCTATATAGTATAGATTAAGGTTGACTTGACATTGATAAAAACACTCCAAATCTTTGACGTGCAATTCAGTGTTATTATCTTGTTAACCAGTTGCACATACCAAGTCAATCAGCTGTAGTATAATACAATGATACAATGATAACTTGCAGAATATTTGATTTTTTAAAAGTGACATTTCAGTACAAATCAAAAATTTATATTATATCAAACCATAAATCAATTTATTGTGTGGTGAATAAAGGAAAGAAAAGAAAGAAAGAAAGTTTATTTTTGCAATAAACATATGTTGCCATGGAAATGGCATTTCCTCCCATAAAATTTAATTCACAGTATTTCAAAACTGATAATTCAACCCACTTTCTGTACTATTTGATTGCTATATATTTCAGCCTAGTGGCTGCAAGGCTTTGTTAAGTAAACCATTTAAGAACCTAAATTGTGTTCACTACAATTTTATTAATCTCATCTATCATATTTGGTTCTGTATTGATTTGTATCCGGGCAAGGTTCATCAACTAGGTCAGAGTCATGGAGAGTATACTATGGCTTCTGAAAGTAAGGACCATGATATACAAATTGAAGTCTTCTGTTCTACATGTAAGTAGAGACCGATAGTTATAAAATAAACTTTTACAGAAAAAAAACCAATTATTTGTGACTGAGATTTGTTTAGTTAGTAAAATGATCATATATACAGTATTGTCCAAAAGTCTTGCGCGTAATTTTGACCATTGTTGTCACTTGAGTTTTCTGTGGATTTTCGGCGAAACTTTTCCAAGTCATGCACATTCTGATTTCACTTGGGTAAAGCAAATTTGGCAAAAATATGGCACTGTGAGGGTCACAATTTCCACACATTCTCAGATCTTTTTAAAAATCACAAACCAACTTATATTAATGGCTAATAGTTATGTTGCACAGAATTAGTTTTGAGCTGTGAAAATGAAAATCATCTTCTTTGGAAGAGATCAGTGAATTCAGAACTTGAACTCTTCAAATGCTGTGATTTATAATGATTCATGCAAACATTACAAACAAGCATTTGTCATTAGCTTGTGCATTCAACTTTAATTCTTTCAACAGTCTGAAAATATATCTGATCTACTGCTTGGCTTCTGCATATGTTTAAAATTTGAATTGAATAGAAATGAAAGCATGCTAAGATGACTACCATAAATATTACTTTTGACATACAACCAATGTAGATGCTGAGAGTGTTACAGGCAGCACACTTGCTCAGGGAAATTTGAGGTTGAGTTGAGTCATGAGTTGAATTTTAATGAAAGCTGTTCCTACAAAGTCTAAAATGCAAATTTACAACCACATGAAACATGAATAATATGTGCAGTGAGTTTTGGTTTGACTGCAGTGATGGGAAAGCAAAACACACTGTATAAAGTACAACTTCAAAATGCTCTCAAATACTGAGATCATTCCAGGCAAGGCAAGTACTCGGCTTAAATTTAAATGAAATGAAAATATTATGATTTGCAGTTTTATCTCTCAGGAATTGGTGATGATGCATGACCATGCTGTGAGTCTGTCGATTGACTGACACCTTACTCACAGAAATATTTTCTTCTTCCAAAAAGCGAAGGATGTGTGGTTCAGTTAGTTTTGGAGATGTAGATTCATAATACCTGTTTGTGTAGTCACTAAACCTTGCCATCATTTGTCTCGCACTGCCAGTGCAGTAAGCTGCAAACTGTTTGTGGAACATGCTTTCATTGTTTCTGCAATCAAAGATTATTTCCATGATGACAAGCAGCTTTGTCTGTCCACGCAGAGCGGAAGTACATTGTAGCAAAGACCTGAATTTTTGCAATTACTTCGAGCCTGAATTTGCACCAAACATGAATCCACAAACAACAATCTTGAACGTGGCTTCTGAACTAGAATTATTGAGCTGCAATCACAAACCACAAATTATATTCTTGAACACGCATTACATGTAGTTGAACACACAACAAATTACCAGATCTGATGACAAAGATCGTTATGACTACATGTAGCACAACTGAAGCAAGAGAAGTCAAGAAAGGTCTGTATTTTTTTGCTGTTTCTTTAGGATTGCTTTTATACTTAATTATAATGCAGTTGAGTGAGCAAATGATACATGTACATGTACATGTGTTGTGAAGACTTTGGTAAATGCATGGGCTTATATGATGGATTGACGTTTTTCTATTTGTTGCTGTGGCAGTGTATATACAAGCTTTCAGCACTTATTGTAATCAGTTTTTTTCTCGCTAAATTCACATTCAGAAGAATATTTCTTTGTGATAGTTAGAGTATATCCTTGTCTGCTACTTACGAAAAGAACAATAGTGACACTCAGATCCAAAATGTAAAAACAATTTGAACTTGTCATGCAATAATAATAAGAGTGCATGAAACAACTAACAAGAGCTGAGATGTTTTCTCTGCAAACACATATTTTCACTGCAACATTTTCGGTTCACATCATAACTTCTGGGATATTCTCACTGATTAGAGAACAATGGTTTCACCAAAATTTTCAGTGAAAATATCCCACTCCACAATTTCACTACAATTGACACAAATTCCCCGAAATACGCTGGACTTACATGTACAGCACAAGACCTTTGGACGATACTGTATGGTATTATGTTTTGCATAACTACTTAGTGGCTGGCAAGGTTGGTAGCAATCCTAATTGCATAAAATTTCTCAGGTCAGATCAAGGAGTGCATATAGGAGGGATATCTGAAAACTAAATTGAGGGCAATTTAGAATGTGACAAGTTTACTTTCAAAAAGATTACTTCAGCAGTTCGCTTTGATAGCGTGATTGTTTACAAATGCTTCACTTGAATGACCACAAGTATGTCATTCCTGTGGTTATTAAACGAACCACAAACTACCTACAACAAAATGATCCATTGATGTTCTGTATGAAGTTGTGACTTCTAATTATAACTAAAGTGTTTTCCTTTATTTTCGGCTTTAGCTAGTTTCATTGTGACTGACTTTTAATGAGATAATGTTTACAAGTTTTAAAAAATTAAGCTCATTTCATGACCTTGTATTTTGATGCAAAGTGTTGATAATCAATGTTGCTTTCAGGCACAATTAAAAACACTGTACAAACTTAGAGTTTTATAAAAAAATCCAGAAAAAGTTTCAGGACAACTCAAAACATTATTTTTGGGACTCTATTGTTTGCCCTCCTCGAATCTCTAAATCCTGAATCCTAAAGCGATTGGGATTTGGTATGTTTCCCAAGAGTGGTACTGTACTCACCTGGAGGTATATAAAGGGCATAGAGGGAATTCAGCAACAAGCTGCTAGATTTGTTAAGAGCTGCAGTGCTCAGGAACTAGGAACTGTTACAAAACCTATCAATGATTTCAAATGATCATCTCTCAAACAAAGAAGAAAATTTTTCTGCCTGTCAATGCTGAACAAAATTGTTAAAAACAATGACCCAGTCCCTCTCCCAGAATATATTAAACAGAAAACTGGAGTCACGCATTCCTATCAGTTTAACCCTAAATGTTTAATAAATTTAGGCAGTTCACGTAATACTTATACAGTGTTTTTCTATATACATGTATGACAATAGAGGAATGGAACTCTTCAGTAACTGAACAGGGAACTTTTGAATCTTTTAAAACTGTACTGGCTGCCTACCTTGAAAGACCACTTTAATCTTAGGGACTTGTAATTTTCTAATTTATAAACATTAAGAAATCGAAACCGCCACTGTACTTAAATTCGCGCTATGGGTCAACTTTGCGAATGATGCATAAGTAAATAAATAATAAATAATACGTGCTGCCAGTGTCTCACGGTAATAATTTTTTGTGAATTAATCTATAAAAAAATTCATAATAAACGTAACAATATGATAATAATTAACTTACTAGTGCTTGGAGGTTGTAAAGCTCGCGTAAATGCTCCCAAATTTGTTTTGAAGAAATATTTTTCTTGCCCGTTGATGTTGAAAATTTGTCGTGGATACATGCCATATGAAAATGGCGATTTATTCCTGGAGAATTTAAGTATATATGTTAGTGTACGATAGGTACAACGACTTCAATTTACATTTTAAAAAAAAAATGGTACTTACCAACAGGCTTGTGTCCTTTCATAGAATGGAACAAACTCACTTCCAACTCCGGCGTCCACACAAGTACATCTTCGATCGACGCCATTTTATATTTCCTTTTTGGAAACTGCGCATGCCCACGTCTTTGGTGCAACCGCTGAGGACGAAGGAACATACCCCATTTTGCTCACCCAATGGTTCGGACTCAGTGAAGTGAACGCCGTGGGAAATATCAATAGTTAGTTTTGATTTTGCGGTATTATAAAAAATATAGCATCAAACCATTCATCGATTACATTTCTTCACAGATGTTAATATTAGAACGATTTCAAATTCACTGATTTCTGAACAATATAATTTTTTCGTCATGCTCTGAATGAGTACATAGACAATTGCAAAATTTGCAACAAACATACTCTATATACGTGACAAATTTTTTGCAAAGGACTTACTCGGTAAGATATAAGCTATATACATAAAAAAATTTAGCAATAGATTTATTGCAAAATTTGTGCCACTATATAAAGAGAGAAACATTTAGCAATAGATTTATTGCAAAA
>JANRMR010177980.1:0-12055 GCA_025434825.1 Bergia sp. 'catenularis' | reverse complement strand
GTTTATCTGTTCAGGCAAATATAACACACGGCAGTGCAAAGCGCCCAATACACATCTAATCTAACACAAAACAACCATGGACTGAACATAACATGCAAAAGTAACTAGCAGGATTTTTTTTTAGTTTGTTATATCAAAGTTATGTGTGTGAGATCAACGATCTGTCGTTTGTAAAAGGTTTTAATAATAAAAACTGGTTCATTTTAACTACCGGCATCTAAAGCATATCTTGAAACGCATACCAACATATGCCGTTTACCCAGTTTGTGAGTTAACACATAATAACTATCGTTGCTATTACTATGTGCCAAAAAGTGACTACAGCCACTTACTTAAGTCACACGCCGGAATGTAAGAGTTCGTTTAACAAACACAAAACGTTATTGCGCGCAGGCAGGGATAAACAGTAAAAGAGTTCTAAAGTTAAGGATAAGTACGATGTTTCCGATCAGTTTAACAATATTAATGGAACTTTTGTTTCCTGGGAACACCCCATCGGTGATAATGAGTTAGGTAACGTTGGCCTAAGGTTCCCGTTGGGACCTTCCTTCAGCCAATGAAAAGAAAAGTTCCTGCATTCATTTGAATAAATATGATTGAACTATAATTTATTCTGGTTTGCTCACTGGACTGTAAATGTCGCGAGAACAATGGCCATTCTCCACACAAGTGGAGACAAAAGATACCCTTGCTCCAGGCTTCGAATGCACCCTGGATATCAAACAAGAGGGCGTTTAAAATCAAGCCACTTTATCAAAAAGCTAAAGGAACGGACCGTTGGATCTCTTGGAAGAGGGGTGGAAGAATAACTTCTGTGCAGTTTTTTCTGTCACCATCCAACGCAAATATTCTATTTCGGTTTTCCAATACATTCTCTTTATACCTTTTCAGCGTGAAATGTTTTTTTCGCAACGGTCGATCGTACATTTTTTTTTTATAATTTCTTCCACTCTCCCCAACCTCCCACGAGATCAAATGGTCGGCCCCTTTAAGTTATATGAAAAACAGCGGTTTATAAGTTTCGCACCAATGAGAAATGCTGCATGGGAGAGTTTTTTTGATATAACGTTTTTCAGTGTATTTGATGACTTGATAAAACTAGACATGAAAGGCTGTTAATGAGCTAAAAACTATTTTGAATCTTCTATAGATAGCAAAACCAAAAAGGTTTAATAACTATCAAGTTAAACGGCAGCGGAAACTATCAATCCAAATCTTTTTTATCTAAAGTTAGCGTTTAACATTTCCTGAAGATATGTAAACACATTTTGCCAACTGGTCATGTTTCAGTACACACAGTTTGCACAAAATGGGAGTTTTGAAGTAAATCGTGCATCAGACAAACTAACAACAATCAAGCAGAGAATAATGTAAATTTTAATTCTTATCAAAAACTCAATTTTATTCACTAAAGAGATTAATACAAGATAGCCTGGTTGTTTTGGTTGTTGTAGACATGAATTAAATCAGCTTTCATAAATTTTGCTGTTAAGCTAAAATGTTAATAATATGTCATGCGGTGCTGATTCTAGCGTTTCGTATTTTGCCCGTAACTTGGGACCGTTTTACAAAATTCTTGGTTTAAACTGTTTGAAACTGAGTTAGTAGAGTTTTCCTAAGCCTGTTGCAGCCAAATATTTTCTCGAAGCTATTGTTTCAAGAACTTTTTTTGTTTTATTTTTTAAAGGTTTGAAAACAATAATTTCTTGCTACTTCATCGTTTGGTACTTATGACATCAAGTTTTATTACATAGAAACGAATGTTTCACTTTAAAATACACCACTTGTAAAACTCATACTAAATTACATCCGGGACCCTAGTGGGGTATTTCCATTTCCTCACTGTGAAGATATCGATTCTCGAAAATTTTTCCATTATACAGTAGAACCCCGATAACTCGAACTCCGAAAGGAAACGGAAAATAGTCCGAGTTATCGGGTTCGGCGGTTGAAAAATTAAATAAATATGTTAATTAGTAAACGCGGACATACATAAACAGATATGTGTACAGCATTATTATCTAGTACTCTTTTAAAGTTTACATTATATTGCAAACAAAACATCCCGACGATTGACTTTCTGTGATACACGAGTTTCTCTCCTCAGTTTGTGTAATCATTATGAATGATAGCTAAATGAATGCAGTTCTGTTTTGTGTTAACTGTCAATAGTGACCAAATTTAGTGCTTACGCACTGTGTACATCGCACCTACAAATTAAAATCAAGTTATTTCACAACTGGCAACTCAAACACTTTTTACAGATGTTATTTTGATAATCTGAGCAACATTTCAAGAATTAAGTTCGAGTTATCGGGGTAAATTTAGGCCAAGGGAAAATAAATTCAAGTTAATGTGGAGTTTGAGTTAACCGAGTTCAAATTATCTGATAGTAAATGAGTGAAAAAATATGATCAAATTCAAGGCAATTGAATTTAGTTCAAGTTAGCGGGGACTTCGAGTTATCCGATTTCGAGTTATTGGGGTTCTACTGTATTTCATAAATTTCAAAAGCTTTCTAAATGCAAAGAATTTTCGAAGATTCCCAAAGATATCCGAAGATTTTCTGAAAATCTTCAAAATCATCAAAACCTTTCCGGAATCTTTTCTGGCAGTCCAAAGATTAAGATTTTCCGAAGCTTTGCGAAAATTTGCCTATTGTTTACCTTTAAACTGTCTGTACTCAGTTTTGCTCAAATACTGACGAACTTTGAGGCTTGATTTCGCATGAGCTTATACGTTAAAACAAGAATTGTGTTAAAATGTTTAAAGTAAATTACTTTGCTCATGTTAAATCACTGATTGGTACGTTTTCTATAGCATTGTAAATAGGAAGACTCACAAAAATATCATATGAACGTATTTCCTTTGTGAGAATGTCATAAAGCAGTTTTTACGGAATGGTTTATTTTAGTTTTATTTTCCTCAAGTAGTAAACTGTTATACAGTTGGCTAGGTTTTATGACACAGAAAGCAGAGCCATTGTTATAATTATTATTATTAATATTATTATTGGTATTACTATTATTTTTATTAGTATTACTACTATTATTGTCCAGTGCTAAAAGCGGAAATCTTTAGTGGCAGCTGTTTCTATTTTCTTTAACAGCTGATGGATTCATCTTTACTTAATCATGTCTTGATGCCAAAGATCTTCAAAGCCCTTTACCGCAATTAGCAGGCGTTGCAATGATTAAAAAGGTCATCATGTTCTGCTACAATCTTTATAATACATTTATTCAGATGGTCAAATTGAGCAAAATTTAACTTCGCTTGGTTTAGCTAGTCGACTATAAGATGGACGATATCTTTGTTTAATTCTGGCCTTTCAGTCAACGTTCGAGCTGATCCCACGGGACCACAATAAATGATATACGGCAGCTGCAAACAAAGAAAATGCAATTTCTTTTCTAAATATTTAGCTTTTAAAGTATACCTTTACTAGCGATCTCCTCCCCAAAGTTTTTGACGAAGTAATCGACGGCAAATTATCAAAATAGTTCGTTTGTTCACCTTTATTTTCTGCATAATCCAGATTTTCTTCAAGCTGTATTCGGTTTTTTTTTCTAAATTTCAATAAAGAATTTCTTATTCAGTTTTCGAGCAAATAATTTACCCCATAGTAGCTTGTTGTTTATAAGATAAAATTCTTGATAATTTTCTTCTGGTGTTTGTTTACTTAAAGATTGGTTTAAATAAGGAGCCAGTTTATTTGCCTATTTTTGTCAAAAACTGTGAATCAGAAGACGAGTAATACATTTTTGATTCATTTTCTTTTGTTTATGTACAATGAAGAACACATATTTAATTGATGCATTCTTCTAAAAATTTATTGATAAAACGATATGGGCAGACTCAACTAACTTGTCACTGATAAAAATATACTATTCCAGCTTCTAAATTGGGAAATGTTAAGTAGGTTAAACACATCGTGAAGCCATTTAAAATATGAAATTAGACTTTGTACTCAACAATTATGGAATGAAATTGTCTCAGTAATTGGCCTAATTACTAAACAATAGTTGGTTACTCAAATAATATTCACAGACCCGAAGTCCACATCCATTGATCACAATTGTATAAAAACAGAATACTAGAGCACGGTATCAATTTTTTGGACCCAAGAAGACTAGTTTTAGCTGACGTTCTTAACCAGCCTCATATCAACATTTGTTGATCAAATCAACCTAAATGGACCGAATAACAACAGATACAGCCTGCCAGATAGTGAACTGATATGAAAACAAACATTTTCGAATTTCAGATCCTAAAAAAGACGAGACAATGTTGTTATTACTTTGGCAAGAAAACTCCCTATCCATTTCAAGAAACGACAAGAAGCAGTCAAAAGAACATATTTAAGAGTATCGTCCAGGTTGAGTTGTGTTTTCAGTTCGCGTATAGAATCTCCATTCGGTTATACATCGGAAGCCCATATAAACCTATACTTTAATGAAAAGTTTATAGATTATTTTAAACAGAAATGACTTTGCTTTTTGCGTTAAGTACAGTGTTTCTGACGTTGTTTCCTCCTTCAGGCCGTTGCATCTTACTCAAATATCAGCTGACAACATCAATGGTCATATTATCATTGCGTCCCAGTCAATATCTTAAAAAGAAAACTAAAAATTTAATCCCTCGCGTTAGAAACGCTCAGAAAGTTTTGGAGTCAGTGCTAGGTTTCACGGCCGAATAAGCCAAAAACTACCTGAATTTAGTTTCGCTGTAGAATTGTTTGAAGAAAAACGTTTCGGAAATCCTGAAGTCTTCATAACAGTTGCTGTGTTAATACTTTTCTTTCTGAGAAACAATTTATTCTCTTCTGTAGAATTCAAATTCTCGCGTTCTTCCGGCGAAACTTTCCAGTCGCAATATCTCAGTTACTCGGATGTCAAAAAACATTTATAGCCTTCTGAAAGCCTTGGTATCCACAAAAATCACGTTTTTGATAATATCTTTTCGGCGGTAACCTTAAAGACAACAACGTTTGAAACAGGTGTGGCTTTATATTTCTAAAACTTTAAATCATACGTTGGTTCATTTACTACATGCAGTCTCGTCATTTATCTCGTCATTCTTAATTGCACAAATACTAGGTGATTTTCATTGGTTTTATATATCAGCTGGAATATTCACTTCCGTCCTCTCAATATAATTACGATAAAAAAATTTTATCTACAGCGGGGTGACTTCCATTCTGATGCAGCTGTTGTAACTTAAATGAAGTTTTCTCGATGAAGCTGAAACTGTCTCCCCTTTTGAACCACTTGATTAAAATACAAATTCGTTCAGATATGATAACTAAGCATTTTCAAACTATCTAAGATCATTGGCTTTGTAAAAAAGAAACCACAAGAACAGGTTCGATTTAACAACAGTTTATGTGGATACTATAACAAAGGGCAAATATCAAGTTTCCTGTAATCAGCCATTCAAAACAAACACGAGCAGAATTTGTTCTCAACAGGATTATCTAAGCACCTAAAATTTTCCAGCAATTCTTTTCCTTTGCTACATGTCTTTAAGAAAATATGCCACAACTGCATAAAAAAATAGTTGTTCAGTGAAAACATTTGCCTATTAGTCTTTAAATGAGAAAGAAGGCGGACTTCGATCATGCAGATTCTTGTCATAAAGCTTTGGTTCTCCTAATCCAAAAATCAGAGAAAAAACGTTGCAGTCAAAAGTTTAGTTTGAGGCCTTTTTTCCTTTTTTCTTAATCCAATAAAGATATATACCGGCGATATTTCACTTCCAAATGCGATCTAAGAGGATAGCTTTGATACCATTGTTTTTTTTCCCTTTTCCTTATCCATTATATATTTGATATGTACTGTATGTTTATCTCATCCAACTTTGGCAATGCATCATATTTGCCACCTAGCTCAGATTAGCTTTTTGGTTAATCTAAGAGTGTTAACCCTAATTGTAGGATCATAAATACTAGGTGAACAAAATGTAATGAAGTAATGTTTTGATGTAACATTGTGCCGCGCATAAAGAAAACAAAAGCTTTAATAGCTTAAATACGTTCACATTTAACACTAAATCGTGCACGTGTTTGAGCTTAATTTCTGCATAGAAAGATATAATCACCACTTTATCATTTTGTCAAGTGTAATGTTTGTCGAACTTAAACTTAAATTACTGTTTATTCTACACTAAAATTAAGACAGCTTACATTCAGATATAAAAGATGAGAAAAGAAAAGATCCTTGCATTCGAAAAACATTGTTGGTAGTTTGTACTAGATCCATGATGTGGAAACTAATAATGGCACTCCTTGTCCTCTCTTTGTCCATGTGCATTGTAAATTGTGAAAGCGAATGTAATCCTCTTCAAACCGTTTTCCATCGATGTAAGAGAAAGGTCAGTAGGCAAAAATTATCTATAGGTTGTCATCAATTTATATAAACTGTAAGGTTTGGAAGAGTGCAAAAGCCCATTTTTATCTCTTGCATACCAAGATTGAGAAAAATGCAGAGTTTTTAAAACTCAAGAGTTCGATATTTGATCACTGAGTCCCCTTCTTGACACGTAGACAATATTAAAAGTTTGATTCTTGCTTCTTAGTTGTATTGGGTATCGTACTGATAACTGATCAGAAACAACACTGAAATACTTTGTGATCACTGATCATAAATGACACTTAATCACTTGTTCAGCTTTAGCGGCTCTTCACATTGAACAGTGAATTACACGAGATAAAACACCCTATGTCGATGTTCTTAGTCGAAAATCCATGACGTAATGTTTTGCTACTGAGCCCCTGGTGTGGTTAGGGAAATTAAACCAAAATCATATTTCACTGAGCCTGTAAAAATGGTTTTAAGAAACTAAATGCCTTATTTTTCAAAAAGTATCTTTGTTCAAACTTTTGATTAAGGAAACAACTTTGGAATAAGTTGTTTACCCTTGCCTGGTAATTTTGATAAAATAATTTTTATCAAAAAAAAAAGGGTTTTTTGTTATTCCTCGGTTTTCAAAGAAACACACGAGCCTGAAAGTAGGGTCATCAATCAGTAACATTCTCCCACTCATTCCAACTCACCTCACCACTTTAGCAGCTGAAGGGCTTCAGTTTCTATTTCATTATTACTACTGTTGGTATATCAATAATAAACTAATCAACTTTTATGGGCTTTTCCACCTTGTTGAATAAAACCAAGCTAAACTACAATTACATTTGTATATTTTGGTTTTTATTAAAGCTTAATTGCAATTAAAATCTTAATCTTCTGAAACTGTATTGTTACAATATGAAAATCAAAACCATATTTTGCAAAAAAACAACCCAAAACAAAATAATACACTAAACAAGGAAGTCTTTAAAGCTACCCAAACAACTGAGTGAAACAAAGAACTTGCACCGCTCAAACAGCTATATATAAATACATGAGCAACATACATAAAAATGTTTCATCAATTCTCTCCGTTTCACTAAAAAACAGAAAGCTAGAAAGCTCTTGAAATGTTTACAAAGCAAGTAGCAAAACGTGTGTGAGCACACGTTTGCATTTGGTTAGCCTTTAGATATCCATATATTTGTCTAGACAAAGAAAACAACTCACAAATTGCGTCAAGTTGAGACATAAAAGCCACTAATAGTAACGCGATATTTAGCCAGCTGTGTTCAAACAGTATAAAAATGAGCCATTCCGACAGAAATTGTGACCCTCAATAAATTGTACACATATGTTCTGAAGACAGCTTTTTGTACTAAACATTTTTCAACATGAAGTCGGTGTTCGTTTTTGGCCTGGTTCTATTATTCGTTTTGTTCATTGGTTGTGAAGCCGAATTTGTGGATTCAGAAGAACCTTGTACCGATTTGGTGAGAATTTTCAATCGATGTCGGAAAGAGGTTTGTTTTGTTTTCATTTCAAAATGTTTTCCAATGTGATCTTTGTTTGTAACTGGTCGTTTTGCCGTACAGTAAAGTTTGTTTTGCTCGCGTTTAAATCACCCTATGAATATGAGCGAATAATTTAACACTGCAATTATTTTGATACGGTACTGGACCTGCCAGAATAAACCAATCTGATTGTTCAGAAATCTTTGTTTTTCAAGATCTGTTCAGAACTTAAAGATAATAAGAGAAACATCTTTTTTCACAGAATTTTACATACAGGGGAGAAGGGACTATCCATTTTCATTTGGGGGTCACAAAAATTTGTAGCTTGAAGAAAAAATTGTGATCATCCAACTTTGCCCGTTTCTAATACATTTTAATTTAAACCTCAATGGAGCTGAACATGGTATAGTCCACTTCTACTGTTGATTAAAATGGTTGATAATCATGTACCATAATTCTAAATTTTCATGATTCAGATGACGGTTGACTTGTTTCCATGCTTTAGGTATTTCATGGAGACTTTCATCTAACTTGCCAATGATTCTCTAATACAAACAGGTTGTTCTTAAAATCCAACGATATCAAAAGCAATAGTTTTCAGCGGACTCTAGCTGTTTTAATGTTTTCAAGGTGGTTATAAAAGGTGCTTAGTCTAAAAGATTTGAATCTTTTTTTCATTTATATTTTTGTTGAGAAGGCAACTACGGTTTTTGATGCTGTTACCATATATTATTATTGTTGTCTCCTGTAATAACATGCTCAAGATGCAAACGAATAAGGTGATTGTAAAATATCGTGGGTGGATCAATAATTTTTGAGGAAGGAGAAATCATACAAGCACTGAAGGCGTGAGTTTCTCTGGAGAGAGGGAGATACTCCGCAGGAAAATTTTGAAGGTCATTTTATGAAATAATTGACAATATTTTAGCGGAATTTTACCATTATCACTAGTGCAGAATCACTAAAACAACATGAACTTATCTTTCCGAAGTTCTGAAAATGCGATTAGACCCAATAAAATGACCACCCACCCCTCTCCATAATAAATGATACGTCCTTGAACACATAAGCCTAATACGTTAAAACACAACTTTGTTTAAGGGCCGGTCTTTTATTACCTGTGAGGGGAACCAAGTAGTTTGAAAAACAACTTAGTAATTCAAGGATGACCCGAAATAAAGACAGCAAATAAAAATGACCCCACAAATTTTGACAAAACACTTAACTTCAAAAATTAAGCCTTTAGGCATCTACCCTTTTATAATGGATTTTAGAACAATGGCCCCCTACCAATACGCCATTTTTAACAAACGAACCCTCTGCATTCTACCCGGCTCTGTTGACAGATAACTAACGACTGGCCACCTATATCTACAGAGAGATAAGGTTTATTATAAGTGGACAGATTGGTTTATTGAACTCCACCAATAAAGGAATAACAAGGAAAGCTCGCTTTATGAAAAAACCTCTCTCGTTTTAAAAAAATTCAGACAAAATTTCAAAATGAATATAATTGTTGAACTAAACTTAAATCATCAAATTTATTTTAGGAAATACCAAAATTACCAAGAGAGGCAGACGTGATGTCAGAGCGAAGATCGACGAATCTTTTAAATGGGTTCCCGGATGAAAGAGCGGAATATATCAAAGTCCAGAAGAGAAGAAAGTTCAAAAGGCACTACTAATTCGGATCCCAAGAACTTCCGGAAGAGCAATATAAAGAGCTTACAAGCTTTCATTCTAACGACGAAAAACAACTCATAACAAAGGATGTTGCAACCTATATTGTACAAAATGTGAAATGATTTAAGTAATAACTGGCACCAATGAAAACACAGTGAATAAAGCAATAAATAAATAAAGCAAACAAAGCACTGTCTTGAAGTTCTTCACAAAACGGATTTATACACATAATTCTATCTTTAAATATTAAGTGGTACCACCCGACTAAGAGAAAACGTTCTCCCAGATGGGATGGTTGTACCCAATGTGAATACTAAGTTGGTAATCGGCTAAACAGACACCTTTCAGCCATATTATGATGTTCTCTTCATTATACCAATTTACCCTTGCAACCATATCACGGGTCTCAAATGTGAAAATCGACATTTTCAAGGATTTTAAGAATATGTTACTGAAGATAGTTGAGAACTTTGGTGGAATATACAAATTGTTCCTTTTGTGTTGCTGCTAACTTCTTTAAGAAATAGTTTAAAGCAGACAAGTTAGATAGGGAGTTAAAGAGCAGAGTATCCACCAAAGAGTGAAGTTTTGCCCGAAGTCGGTTTTACAACTAAGTCCTGAAACCTTTAACCAGGCATATAAGAGGTGGAGATCTCAAACTTATATTAATATTGCAAGCCCAGCGTCTGTTCAATTAGTTGGTAATGGCTTTGTGGTAAAAAGATCTCAAAGAATTAGCATTTGTAGTTTGTAGAAAAAGAAAAGAACCCATTGATTGCCGCTACTTGGACCAAGAATTTACTCCCTGGATTCCTGTTATTACCGTTCACACTTCTCAGTTTAAAGAACTTAAATGCACAACCCCTATGGAGATGTGCAAATTTCATAGAAAGTTTGTATCTCTTGTTTATTCCAAACCAATTTCAAAATTGTGATGGTTCAGTCTTCTTGAACATACTAAATCCTACTACTTGAGGATTTCTTGGACGCTGTCTGTTTTTAAATACATTATCTTAAAACCGAACTTAGGTTATTTGTTGCTGAAATAGATTGACATGAACAACTTAGCTTAATTTTATTTCGCAAAATACAGATTTCTTGCAAATACTAGGAAGCAGTAAGTTATCAACGTGCAGAAGCGAAACAACGTTTCCATTCAAGATCAAAACTACCTTGTAATCACTATCAGAATGAATTTACCAATTTTCTTGAAATAACTAGGAACATGAATAAATCAAATGTTTTTAAATTTTCTTTACGTTATTGTTTTCTAAATCACACAAGCAAATGTTAAATAATTTACAGGGGACAGATTTTAATAAATAAAGGCAATCGCTGTTTGAAATGAAAATTGAAAACGTAGTTTCAATAAACTATTTTGATAACCAATGTTCATTACGTAGAAACAAAACTTTGAATGCGAAATCTAAAGGAAAATTAAAAGAAAATATTGCAATTTTCCTTTAAAAACAACCCCACGAAAACTTAAAAGTGATGATTATTGACAGGTGTTTCGTAGTTAAAACAAACAAACACAACATGTACATCAAGTCTCGTGTGGGCTCTCTTATCGTGTATTTCAGCATGTGATCTCATTACCAAATTTTTAGATTTGGCAGAGCAATTAAAACAACTTTCAGGTGCTGTCATGTCGTGTCATAACTTCTGTCAACATAATTTACAATTAACCCCAACAGAGAAGGAAAAGGCTTAAAAGCAATTACATGATAACAAATTTCTTAATCCTCAACCTGCACTGACAGAAATCAAGAAATAATTCGCAAAAGACGAACCATGAATATTTTAAAGGCGTCGGTTGTCGTTCTTTTCCTTGTTTTCTTTGTGGAATCTCGAACTGTACGGCGTTTTGATGAAAGACCTTGCCACGCCAGCCGAGTTTTTATGTGCAAGAGAGAGGTAAGTGTCATTATCAATGTGATGCGCATTCTTAATATGAATCTGCAAAAATGTTACATTTAACTGCATCTTTTGAAATTAGGCTTCCATGCCTTCAGCTTATCCATGTAAATCTAAGAAGTTATGTTTTCAGTCATTAAGAAGTACATTTATTTTATATCTGAAAATGTATAATGAAGACACAACGTCCGGATTTATTGCTACAAATAAGGTAGTGCATAGTACAGTACTGATATTAATCTGTATAAAAAGGGTTAGCTTCATTCTCCAATTTTGAGGACCAAGTGCTATCAAATATTAAAACTATTTGAAGTTTGTTTAAAATAAGATTTAGGAACATGGGTATCATAACAGAAATTTCTTTTTGGAATTCGAAAAAATGTAGCAATTTATTAGAAAGAGAAACACTGCAAAAAAATAGAGCGATAGCATGACGATGTTGAAGACAAGTTAATCTCTTGTTACACCTACTCATAAGGAGTCGGCCTTTCACTACGTGAAAATTTGCAATTTTTAACCCTATTCAGACTGGACTTTTTTGGCGTTACTGGGACTGGAGTGGGGGGGGGGGGGGGTGGTGCGGCCCCAATTTACCTCTAA
>JANRMR010177969.1:0-12055 GCA_025434825.1 Bergia sp. 'catenularis' | reverse complement strand
GTTTTAATCTAAAGAAAACATATATCGTAGCTTTTAGTTTTATTTTATAAGAAGTACGTAGAAAGAGAAAAAAAAAAAGATGAAAATGTCAAGCTAGACACAACCAATTTAATCACCACCTAAAACAAACCATCCATACCATTTGCCTCTTGGAAAACTTAAATTGGTACCTGAATGGTGCCTGTTGATGGGTATTTTATACTGAAACAGTTTTCTTGTCAGTAAACTTTGTGCATGCTTAAAGCCCTGGAAGTTGCATATTAAGTATTCATACTGTATTTCATTGATAATAAAATAATAAATAGGTTTGGCTGCAGAACAGCTGTAAGTTATAATTGTGCCTATGGCTCATTTGCTTCCCTTGAGTGGGTACCAAAAATTCCATGAAAAATCTCTCTTAGTCACAAATAAAAATATAATATCTGTTTTACAGACTTCAAGCCGAAAGGAAGTATGCAGTCGACGAGCTTCAATTGCTCGGAATGATTATCTTTTGGCGCTTGCTTCTGCCAATGCTCATATGATGAGATACTATTGCACAGATCTGAAGGATATGATGGCTGTAAGTGAGAAGTACATTTTGTATTCTGAAACTAATCCATGGCTTCTTGAAAAGTTAGTAGTAACTAGCAAACGTAAAAGGAATGAATAAAACAGTGCTGCTTAGTGTATATGTGTAATAGCTATTTTAACATACACATATCTAGTCAGAAGACTTTCTTGAATCAGCCAATAATAATCTGTTGATAGCTAATCTCCTTACTACGGCTTCATGTTCATAGCTGAAGTTATTTTGCCAACTAGTTACTACCGGATGGTGCTAGATGGTGCTATACATGAAATTTAATTAAAACTTTGGTTTGCTGCATTTAGCTACTCCCTATAAAATTTCAATTGGGTTAATATGTGCCTATGGAAATTCCTTTTTTTCATCGACCATGCAGTATAGTAACGTGATGCCATGGATTAAAATTGCTATTTGCTTGTTTTGATTTATAATTAAAAAAAAGAAACTACCCCAATCTGAGAGAACTTTAATTTGCCATAAACTAAGAGAAATGGGAATTTGTAAACTTTCAGTTGCAAGAAGGAGACTTCCATGACCAGATGAGGAACTGCTTCAACACTCTGGGCAAGTTGGAGGTGGACGGAGGCGACAGTACCAAGATCGGGTTCCAAGCTGTCGTGACACAAGCAAACACGGTGGGTGCTTTGTTCCTTCTAAGGACAGATTAGATAGATCCAGCAAATTGGTCAAACATCATTGGAGTATAAATTTTTGACTATTATAATGAAGAAAAATGAAAACAATAAATTGAAGACACTAGTGCAAAAACGATGTGACTTTGTATCAATTTCTCGCTTCTCTAAAGGTTCTTCAACTCTTGTTTTCATATTGTTTTGGGAGAATTTCAGTTTTAATATGAAGTCACTTACATCATTTTTGCACTAGAGTCTTCAATTGTGCAGTCATTTTACACGTATGGTCTTCTGCACTGAGTGAAAGATTGTGTTAAAGTCTTTCTTGATTTCAGGTTTTCAGTTGCTTCCAGTTTAGGTACTTTTCAGAAAGATTTGTTTACAGTAGAGAAAAAAATGGATGGATGAATTGTTAAGTACATCAATTAAATTTATCAGAGGTTAACATTTCATTTTGTTTCCATTGACAATTATTATGCAGTTACAAGTTATGGGTAAATTCCTCAAAAGAGATTTTCGTGCAAAATTCTAAAGACATTTTTATAATTTGCAATCTGTTTAAAACTTTGATTTAAAACCGACAAATGCTCAGATCGTAAACACATGAGCTCAACCCCTAAAGCGAATTTGTGTCCTACAGGATTTGCAATTGGCTATAAGTAAACTTGCAATACTAGTTACTAGATGCAGGATAACTGGCACTGTTTGATGATTACAGCAAAACATGGAAAACTTTCAAGATGAAATTGCTGCATAAGGCCCTTGAATTTGTGGAAAAAGTCTTTGAAAGTCTTTGAAAAGCACTTGATTTTCATGTTTAGTTTGGAGTGGAACCCTGTTTATTTTCTTCATAGAAATACAGTACCTAGAACTATAGACTGGTTCGTGGAAAAATTGAAAAACAATTTTGAAATTGTTAAAATCATTGGTTTTATGTTGTGAATGTTTTATCATGATCGTTAACTTTCCAATGACTGTCAACAAGCAAAACCTTTAGAGTTTCTATTTAGTATGATTTCAAAGAGAACTTGGAAAATTTCAGGAAAAATCTCCAAAAAAATCCTGGGAAGTCCTGGTTTTCAAAAATTGTGAATTTGTATGGACCCTGTTGATAAAGCAATGGCATTTTCTTTTTTAGATCAACAAAGATTTCTGTATGCAGTGCTTTTTAACAAGGAACAAGACATTCACAGATATAATTAAATATGAGATGGAACATTGGGGAAAAGACCAGGTAAGGCTGACTATTTCTCCTTTTTTAGCTCAGTGAGTTCTTGCATGGGATTTTGGCAACTTAAACCATCTTTGGGACATATTATTTCGATATTTGGAAAGAACATTGTGTTACAATTACTTTGTCTTTCATTGATTTTTAATCTGAGCATATGGAAAGAAATAAGTGAGTTTTCAACGAATAGACCCGCTGACGTCCCGCTGTCTTCAAAATGCTCAGACAAGTCTTGAACTTTTGTCTAAAACTTCGCCACAATCTTGAAAACTACAACAAAGTTATGATAATGATAATAATAATAATAATAATGATAATCATAGTCATAATCATAATCATAATCATAATAGTAATAATGGCGTTACCCAGACGGCATTTCCACAGAGTGGTTCTTCATCCATCTGGGGGACCAACGGCTTAACGTCCCTGTCCAAGGACGGTTCTTCAAGGTTCTTCTGAATACGGTTTTCACGCCACTTCATTGACTGTACTGAAGCATTCAAAATGTGCCACTTAGAAACTGGAGTCTTCCCACTTTCTTAATTGGTCATTCGATTACGGGGGAGACGGTAGCTGCATCAAGTTAATGTGGCTCTTCTTCTTTCTTTGCTAGGTGAACAAGTTGACAACGGAGTACAGTGCCGGTCACGCTCTGAACAAGGAAGCTAGAAAACTCGCCATGAGGCTGTCAAAGGAGCAAGTTTTCTTGAAGGAGAAAACCAAGTCAATTCAAGGATTGAAAGCCATGAATACCATCATCAAAAATGTATTTAATATCAGTATTTCATTCTTTAATGACTTTCAAATATTGTTGCACTCAACAAACCTCAATTAACACTTCCAAATCTGAGGTCACAACCTGGAATTGGAGCTCTAAATATCGACCCAAAATATCACAGTTGTAAGAGCTAATACATGTACAACTTGGTTGGTCTCTGCTCGACTTGCACTGGCACTATACCTCAACAAAACCAGGCACATTAGAAAAACGGGGAGGGGGGAGTGGGAGGGTGGAAGGAGGAGGGGGGAGGGCTGATTGGCGGGGGAATGTAGAATGTAGTTGAAACATAAATAGATTTATCTAAATGAAAATACCAGTTTGTGTACCTCCAATATTTCACAATGCTCGTGTTCTGTAAATCTTTTGGTTTTTGACAGAAGAAGCAATCATACCAACCGCATTATAAATCCCTTAAAATAAATGTCAAAGGACTTCTGTTCCGATCAGGGCCTGACTTATATTCTTGTTCATTTCGTGTCAGACTGAAGACGCACCTACTGTTGCTGATGCTAACCAAGAGACGGAACAGAAATTAGAAAGCTTGAAGGAAGAAATCAGAAGAGCAGAGGTAAGCTGTAAAATGTTAAACCAATTAATATACCGTAAAAGCTTTTATAAGCTCCAGGAAACTTTTCAGTTTTCAGGCCGTCCATCAGGGGGGCTTAATAGAGAAGAGGAGGGTGGCTTAATAGAGAAGAGAAGGAGGGGGGAGGGGGTTATTTAAAACTCTTTGACAGCAACGAACGGAGTCATTTTTTCCCCTGAAGTGTCACTTAGTTTTAATGTTTAGGGGGTGAGGATTGAAATCTCAGAATGGACTGAAAATCGTATTGCTGCCAACTCTGCAGATATTTTTTTGTGATATTAAGAAAACAATTCAAGTGACTTTGGTGTAATTATGAACCAAAGCAATTAACCTGATTAGCAAGCAGTGTGCATAGGAAGCGGTTTTTTACCCATTCATTTGCAGTTTATGGTTCTCCCATAATCCTTTTGTTTAGCCCTCTACACGAGTTAGCCATTGGGTTTCTATATTTCTTTATGCTTTACAAACTATCAATCGGTGCTAAACTTTGCTTGTTTCCTTTTTAGACCGTCAAACTGAAGACTGAGGCCTGCTTAGATCTTTTACGAGAAGCTGGAGGTTGGTCCCAAATTCTTGCAATTTTTTTCATTGCATTACAAAATTTGGTCAATATCTAAATTTGGTATTGTCTGTTTCCTTCGCAGTCAATGTCGATGAGTGGATGAAGAGTGCAAACACTCTTTCACCGGCTGATGCTAACGAGCATGGTAAGAAGATGTGACGCCAGCCTTCAGCAATATTGTAACTAATTATACTTTAGAGAAGTAAAATCCTTTCCGTGGATAAAAAATTAAATCAGCCAAGTATTAAAAAAATGAGTTTTCTAGTGTAACGTTGCGTAACAATGCTATGTATGTACAACATTGTTACAAAAAAAATCATTTTGCCAAAACATAACTCCACGGAAGTTTCAGATTTTCTGCCGTTTTTGCAACTAATTGCCAACTTATAAACTGAAGTAAAATACTTATATTTTGGTTGTTCAGGTTAAAAGTATCACAAATATAATTACCTAGAAGACCATGGTTTGTTACAAAAGGTGGTGGAGGAGATAGAACAGGATTAACGCTGTTGTAGAAACAAAATTTGAAAAAAACCAATGAGTACAATTTTTAAAAACATATAAATAGTGAGATCAACTGTGTCAACATTCCTCTCCCAAGAAAAAAGTCCTAAACACACCATGAGTACACATTATCCGAATGTTTGCTGGTAATCCTCCATTTAAAACTAAAAAAAAAAGTTAAACTTGAAACTTACAATAACATTAAGTTCCGACTGAAGTTCTCCATTGTCAAGTCTTGAAAATAGTGCAAAATTCATATAGTCCCAACGGAAAAGGTCAAAAGTTGTTAATATTTACTAGTATTTGGCGAACTCGAGCACTTCCCAATAATTACAAAATATTAAGGGTAACATTTCATTCAATTATTCACGGTCGAAAATTTTTGTCTAGATTTAACGTTTTTTTCCCCATTCAGGCGGAAGTCAGAACTCCCTTAACGAGAATGAAAACGAGGTTGACCAAGATTCTCAGCATGATGCAGACGACGATGATTGGGACTTGGACGACACATTTACCGTAGGGGGGTGGTCTGATGAAGAAACTGAAAGCATTACATCCGAAAACTCGCCTCCGGTACCTTGTGTTGCCTTATACAACTATGAGGTTAGTGTTTTCAACAATATCGAAATCGTCTACTTGTATGGTGAACTTGTGAAAAATATAACATCCAGATCGCAAAACATGATGAGAACTCTAATTTCGCAAATTGCTGAGCTGGTCTAATTTCTCTAAATTACTTGAAAGAAGGACGTAGCCAGAAAAAGGATAATAGAAGGAAAACGTTTTAGAAGGATAGTTTCACTTTGAATCAGGAAGAGCTATGACTTTTTCGGAAATCCCAGAATGGTATTGATGCTTTGTTTCGTTTTTTGTCTAATTCGTTCTTATGGGAGGGCAAATTCGTCCACATGCTTTGGATTATGGTACATCATGAAAAATTAAAAAGGCGCTTCGTACTTTTTTTAGGCCACAGGGGTGGATGAACTCACAATAACAGAGAATGAAGAACTGGAGATACTCCAGAGAGATGGAGCGGGGTGGTGCAAGGTAAAGGAGATATGCATCTGTGAAGTAAACTGAATACTTGTTTGCGAGTTAAAAATTGAATCCTCCATATGTAAAGATAAAAATATGTAAACAAGATTAAAAAATGTTATAAATTTAATATAAATTGGCAAACGTTTTCGACCAACGCGGTCATTATCAGGCTTAAATCTTGTTTACATATTTTAATGTTTGTGAGTTGTTCTCCAGGTATTGTTCGGTTTGATTAGTTAATAGCTCCTTTAAAGACAAAGCGTGTTGTAAAATTTTTATAAGAACAATATTGACAAATGAATTATCCTGCGAACGTCTGTCAGACAGGAAGGTCTGCCAGGTCGCAGTAAACACCACTTACGCAGTAAACATCAGTTACCGCCTTGGAAAACAAGAAAAATGGTTAAACCAAAGAAATGTATGTGGCATTGACTACTAGTAACAAAGTAGTTGTGATTGGTGTGAGAGGTTTCGAGTAATTTGCCGATTGCTACTGCTGAATTCAGTATCTTTTTGATTAAGTTATTTTCTTATTGATATTATTGATGTAAAAGCTACTTCGGTTTTTGTCCTTATACTAGTAGATTGTCAAAGAAAACAAAGGCACCAATAAAGCATTCATTTCCAATCAATAGCCGAAGTTTATTCGATTATTTCTATCTCTTCCTGTGTCTTTTTTGCCTTTCTTCGTAATTATCCTTTTCCCTTTCAAACTTTACTCTTTATCTTACCAAACCATTATTCACTCAATACTTCATCAGTTAATTTGTATTTGTGAATCACCTTGTATGTGCTTGCTTTTATCCATGACGGTCTTCAAAACCCCAGAGTTACACAGGGTTTCTGTCTTCTACCTCAATCTTCTTTTTCAACCATTCAGGGTCGAAACAAGAACGGAGATGTGGGTTTTTTTCCTGAGAGTTACGTGGAGGTGAAAGACACTCGAAGGGCGTCACAGTCTACTCAAGGCAGCAGTTACAGTGGTTCACATAGTGGGTCATACACTGAACACCAAATCAATCCACAGAGTTCTGACGGTCTGTTGGCATCATCTGCAGAACCAACAATCACCGCAACCACTACATTAGCTGTTGCTAGTTCAGCTCCCCAGGAAACGTATTGTAAGTAACATTTCGGATTTTTTCAACTGAAAAGTTACGCCATTTCTAATTCCAGAAAAGAAGCGATATCATTTTATGAACTCAGCATTTACTTCTCATTGCTGTAACCAGGGCTCGTACGGCCGTACGGTCCTTGAATTTGATCAGTTTCGTTTTTTGAAGACATGAAAAATTTTGCATTTTAACCTTTGGACCTTGAAAATCCTTGAAAACAGCACTATAGGTCTACAGTTGTATTTTTATTGCAGTTATGGTTATTCGTACTCAAACAAATAAAGACCAACAGTGTAAAAAGCAATTAATTATCTAGTTAAAAAGCAAAATATTTCTTTCAGTTTTCAAGAGTCAAAGCTTTATCGTTTAGACAACTTCAGGCCAGAGTCTGCAAGAAAGTTATCTTCAGTGCCTTAAATCCTTGAAAGTCCTTAAATTCAGTATCTGAAAAGTAAACGAACCCTGTGTACCTATACGACAAAAATATTCGAAGTAAAACATTAGCCGATGGCGACCATAGTATTTTCCCAGTTCTTGCACGTTCGTTCCCAATGTCATTGTACAACTATTACATCACGTTTTCAGACCTTCAACTTTACTGTTTGCCGAGGATAATTTAGAGATCCATTTAGTTGTGTGGTTGGTAGAAGTTTTAGTTACAACTCGCCTATTTAATTTACGTTAGTTTATCTCTGTTCAAATGAATATCTTTTTTTTAAAAAATTGGATATCATTCTCACAAATTACCGAATTGGAGTGTCTGTCTGTGCGTGACTTGGTACTGCCCGCAGTCATGAGCAAGATGGTGAGTTAAGATGAACAGAAATTTAGGTAATGAAGAAAGCAGGTTATATAGCTTGTCTGTGCTTAAGAAATACTTTAGAATTATTTTTTAACAACTGTTTTATCTTGCAGTATTTAAAGTGCAAGCTTTGTACGATTATGAAGCAACAAGTGACGAAGAACTCACCTTCAAAGAAGGTGATATCATCGACGTTGTACGAACAGACGATAATGGAGTTGACGATGGCTTCTGGGAAGGAATACTGGAAGGACAGAAAGGCGTATTTCCATCCCTTGTTGTTGAAGAAATACCAAACAGTGCTCCTTCGGTGGGAAGTATGCATCTTCCAGAAGAACAGGTTGTCATTCAAGAGAATCTTAACGTCAAAAATGCAGGTGATTATGACGATCTTCCTTCGGAACCACAAAAGCTTGGTCAAGGAAGTTCCTTTGACAAGAAGAAGGATGATTACATCGAGCTTCCACCCGATTACAAACCTGGTGTTTCGGACTTTGCTTCTGCTCAATCGCACTTACAGCCTGCGAGACCGGCTCCTCCTGTTCCTAGAATGCGTTGTAGAACTGAAAATACTTCATCTATCAAAAAGCTTGATGCTGTAGCCATTGACAGATCTGTTCCTCATGAACTAAACCGTCCCAAAAGCATGTATGACATGCAGACATCTGATTATGTAAACACCTCTGATCTCGCAAGCCGGCCAGCTCCCAATGCAAGCACTGCGGATTATATGAACTACTCGGAATTGCCGAGTTCGAGCTCAGCAGCACACTCAGCTAAGAATACTGCAGATTATGTCAATACGTGTGACTTACCAAATGGAAGTTCAGCAGCTAAAGTGAACTATGTTGGTTCAACCAACTTTAAAGGTGGAGCTTCCACGACTGTTCCACTTGCCGTTCCGCCGCCTTCGCAAGGCTGGAGTCCAAGAGTCAAGAGATCATCTTCCAAGGCTGGGCCACCAAAGCCTCCGCCTCCTTCCAAGAAACCAACATTAGTAAAGAAGATGTCTACTTCAAATGTGTGATCAACAGTATCGAAAGAGTTAACTCCAGCAGTACCAAATGATTTAGACCCTATTGATAGTATCCCGTACATAGTTAACTGAACCGAGTCTGTGCATCTACAGGCCATTTTCGTTATTTACTAAAAGTTTATAGACTAACAAATTGAGTTAAAATTATTAATAGTACACACATACCTTTAAATTTGTAGCCATTGGCAATAAGCATTAGTAATTGTAGAGTATTACTAGCGTTTTCTGTACCGTAAAAAACCTGCGTATAAGAGCCTAATGTACCTCGAGAAGTTTCTTTTATATTTATTATATAAGGAGATTTAGGGTGTTTTCATGAGAACAGTTTTTTAAAATATTAAATTTAAAGAACAAAAAGGAAGACTCTTGTAACACTGCTTTTAGTTGTGCAACAGCTCACAATACATGTACAACGTTCAGTGGGCTTGGATCTGATGCTAATATATCTATCGTAGGACTTATGCCTATGCTTATCTTGAAGGCACTTTTCTCAGCTGTGAGGTTCACGGCTTTGTGCACACTCAGGGATTTATTGACAAATAGACTGCTTCAAGCTAAAATATCTTTTAAAAAAAGCCATTGTTCAGATACCAATCTAAGTTTTTCAAGAGACAAATGCTACGGATGGTTTGTTTTAGGTGGCAATTAAGTTGGATTGTAATTATCAATTTTTATGTTTTAGGCCGGAACACGAAGTAATCAATTGCTTTAAATGATTAAAACCTTGACAGAAAAGGTTGATTACTGTCCTTTTTACTGGATTAAGTTGTTTCCCTTTAAAAATAGTTGGATAAAGAACGTAAAAATATAAGTTCTAGAAAAGAAGAACTCCACTGATTCAGCGGTAAAAGAGCCTCTCTAACTTGGTTCTGATATTTACGAGTGCACAGAATTAATATTTTATCCTTAGATTCAAAATTTCACAGGTTATTATACGCGGGGTTTTTACTGTATTTATTTTGCTAAAGATGGCGTTAAATAACGAGAGTTTTTCTCAGTGTTAAGTTAAGCTTTCACTTATGTAAGCACCGATAATGACAAGCGTCTGTGCCACAGAATGCTGTTGAAGAATAATTTAATATAGATATCTTTAAATAAGAGAGAAATTTTCTAACCATTTTATGGCAATTGTGTTGAACGAACTAAACTATTCATTCACCTACGGTAATGGAATTTTCTAATGTGTAGATGTTGGTAATACATTTTACTAATTACAAAAAAATCTGAATATTTATCAACTAGCTAATTAAATGCTTCTCTGACATATGTATATGGTTTCTGTTTCCATAGTAACGAGTACTGTTTACATTAATGTATGTGCGTTTGTACCTTTCTATCAAGGTATTTTTATATTTGATTCAAGAAGTTGATCTGTTAGACTTGCTTCTCCTATTTGTAGCAATGGTGTAATAGAGAACCCTGATGTCCCTAATTTAGAATTATTCGCAGTACCGAACGGTCAGTTTTCGTTCCAAACATGTATTTGTAACATTAGGTAATAGTATTTCTGACTCGTATTAAACCTAAAGG
Source organism: Bergia sp. 'catenularis' (assembly GCA_025434825.1). NCBI lineage: Eukaryota > Metazoa > Cnidaria > Anthozoa > Zoantharia > Parazoanthidae > Bergia > Bergia sp. 'catenularis'. The sequence continues at coordinate 1,673 of JANRMR010177969.1, read as the reverse complement.
GTGTGAGGTCGAACCACAAGGCCTGACTACTGTGTTGTGTCCTTCGGGCTTCAGCAAGACACTTTATTCAACATGCTTCAAGCGAGTATCTCCGTTTATTTGGAGCTAACTTGCGACGGATTACTATTTTGTAAATGGGGGTCACGTGCTCTTATGCCGCTGACCCTATGATCCAGTTTGGCTTGGAAAGGATTTAGTTTAGTCGTTAAGACGAATCTCGGAAAATAATTGAGTCGTAGTAACAGAATATTCTATAATCCTGGAATTTTTTTAGGCTTAAGTTGATCACTACCGAAACCTTTCAGCCAATTTCGTCATAGCAGTGTTTCGCCGTATTCTTAATATAAAAACAAAAACAGAAAATGAAATGGGTTCTGTCACCTGCCATTTTGTCTTGCTGAACAGTTGCAGTAGTGTCAACACTGCTATGTATTCTGTTTGTGTAGAAGTGCATTTTTAAGTGCTCAGCCGGACTGATCACGTGACCTGCCAGGTTTGCAGGTGAAGTAAAAAGACAGTTGCACTTTGAAGTAACACAACTGAAGCCATGTCAGTCAACTGCAAAGATAGTGTTTGTAGGTATAAACAATTTATTCTATCTTCCGACATCTTATGGGAAAAACAGGCAAAAAAGATAAGTTTCATAACATGCCTCAGTGCCAGTAAATATTACACACATAAATTTCAAGTGCTACCTGCCTGGCTTTCCAGAAACCAGTGCCAGACCACCATCGGCGGTTCATATGAACCTCAGTCGAGGACAAGTTCCAAGTTCCCATACATTTTTTCGACTTGGGTTCATTGTTTATGGGCACTAGGTATATTATGAAATTGGTCTATATAACACCATGTATTTGCATCATTTCTTTTCATAATCTTTCCAGATTATTGTGATTTTTACAGTAATCCACAAGGAAGTAACTAATGATGGGTATTCGCTGAGCTGCGAATGCGGTGAGGTCGGTGTGTATTGTTTGGCCCCGACATCGATGAGAATAATTGTTTTAGTACCAAACCAGTGAAAAAAGACTTAAAATGTTCTTTGGCAAAGATAAAAATGTTAAACACTGTCTCGCCCGCGGTAAAATGTTTGTAAATAAACTCCACTTTTGAAGCTCGACATTTTTTTGTTTTGTTTTGTTTTGTTTTGTTTTGTTTTGCATACCGTTGAAAATAAGGCAAACCAAAGTTAGTGGTTTTTTGTGTTTGTATCTGTAGCTGCCTCATTAATGTTAAGATTTTTGGATCTAAAACAGTCACGAAACTAGATGCTATTTTGTCTTGTGTCACGCATGAATGGTCGAACGTGATTAGCATCATTTTCCGAGTTTGGGTACACGCTTTCTTTATGAGAACAATTCTATAAGAGCAACGAGGCTCAAATTTGCTTAAAAATTAAGAACAACCTGGGAACAATCGAGGTTTTTTGTTTCATGGGACAACAAATTACACAGCTGAGTACATAGACAATTGCAAAATTTGCAACAAACATACTCTATATACGTGAAAATTTTTTTGCAAAGGACTTACTCGGTAAGATATAAGCTATATACATAGAAAAATTTAGCAATAGATTTATTGCAAAATTTGTACCATTATATAAAGAGAGAAACATTTCGCAATAGATTTATTGCAAAATTTGTGACACTATATAAAGAGAGAAACATTTCGCA
>JANRMR010177924.1:0-12066 GCA_025434825.1 Bergia sp. 'catenularis' | reverse complement strand
AGGACTTTCGAGTACTTAAATTTTGAAAACGAAAATTTAAGGACTTTCATGGTTTTTAAGGACCCGTACGAACCCTGGGGGTAATTCTGTGTGTTTAAAGTTAGCACAGTTGGTAAGATCTCGGAAAGTCGAACCGGGAGGCACGGTCACGGCTGGACGAGCGTTGATCTTTGTATGACCCTCATTCTCCACATAGTCCTCTGACAGGGACGTCTCTCGACGTTTTATTTGGGAACTTAAAAGAACTCGAACTCTTCTTAAAAAGAGTATGGTTATCTCGGTGTTGTGGTCTATAAACTGAGGGCGACATTCAAATTATGAATCTGGCTAAGACCTCAAGTGAAACATACACTTGTTGCGAGCAGTGCATGCTGAAAAGCCCTGCGGGAAGCTGAAATATCTGTATGTTACTGCTTCAAAGGTACACTTCCCTGGAAAACGAGGTTCAGTAATAGCTGTAAACTTTTCAGAAACTTTATTTATTAAAAAAAATTACATTTATACGTCAAGGTGTTGTGGTAAATCTATCTTTTTAATCTAAATTTATTATTTTCTGACTGGGAAACGTGGCAGAACTGCTTTCTGTTAGAGTGGCTCTTTCATGGCTGAATCAATGGATTTTCTCTTTTTCAGAAGTTAAGTTTTCACGTTATTTATCCAAATAATTTCAAAAGAAAACATCTTAATCCACTAAAAAGACATTAATCAAATACTTCTGCTAAGGCTTTATGCATTTTAAAACAAATTGTTACATTTTATTCTGGCCTGGAACATAAGAATTGACAACTACAATCCAACTTAATCGCCTCCTAAAACAGACTATCCATAGGATTTACTTCTTGTAAACTTAGACTGGTATCTTAACAGTGTCTGTTGACAGATATTTTAGCTTGAAACAGGTTTTTTGTCAATAAATCCCTGAGCATGCGCAAAGTTATGAAAGAGACTTTTTAAGACAGTACAAATAGCAAACGATCAGATGGTCGAGCTTAATGATGTAACAGGCTAAAAAAGGCACTGACAATTATCAATCGAGTTCTTGCCATTTCCATTTTGATCTTTCTTGGAAAGGCTGTCTGTCGATATGCACAGACCATTTATCTCATTGTTAAATTTGGTCGGCTGAATTAATTTTTACATTTGGCTGAGAAAGTTGAACATAATTAATTTAGGTCAACCCAAACAGCCATTTAGCTTGACTCACATGAAATTTTGATGTTTGACCTCAGCCTTTCCAAGCTGATTTCTGACCTGAAAAACCTATTTTCTACACTCTACTACAGACCAAAGTGAAATCCATACACCTAAATTTCAGATCAAATCTTGAGACAATGAAAAGTGAACTTTATGATTTGCAGATTGTCTGCAATGAGTAGAAGTGCTTGGTATTAATTTAATACTTTCTAAGATTAAGTCATGTTAAAGTTCAAATTACATGGTATTTAACAGCACAAGTGTTCATACACAATAGTTCGGCACTACCTAAATTGTGCTAAAGTTTCTAATAAGGCAAACAAAGTCCTGGGACTCATCCACAGAACCCTGAAGCCTTGTGACAGGGTAGCTAAAGAAAGAGCATACCGGTACGGGTACTTCGTGCTTGTCAGGCCCATCCTAGAATATGCTGCACCTGTCTGGAACCCTTATACTGACACTGATGTTAAGTGCCTGGAGCAGATACAGAAAAATTCGGCCAGATTTGTTAGCAACAATTACAACCCGTTCGCAAGCAGGTCAGAGTTAGTTAGTTCGCTAGGATGGGACACCCTATATGTAGAACAGAGACGCCTATTTAACCAGTCTATACTCTTCTATAAGTTCCAAAATGGTCTTGTTAACACTCCTCTCCCTGATTTTGTTTCAGTTACAACTAGATCCTCTAGATACCACCAGCTCACTTATAACCAGCTGCAAGCAAACATACTGGCCTACAATTACTACTTTTTACCTGATCTATAAGAGCATGGAACTTGCTTCCAAGTGAAGTGGATTTGGCCAATAGTCTAGCTGCATTCAAAGCAGCCGCTTTGCCTGCCGTAACAGCTATGTAGGTGCCAAGTCATCTGTGCAGGCTCTAGATGACCAGTTGATTATTTAATTTGTTATAGTTTATTTTTATTTATCATTTGAATATTTAATAGTTGTTAGTTTATATTTATTTATCACTATGTTGTTAACTATTTGTTAGTTTGTATTTGATCATCCCTTGATTACTTAATTACTGACATAGTTAAAGCATAGCTTAATTTATTTATTTGTAGTTTATTATGTAGATCATATTACTAATTATCTGTTAGTTTGTATTTAGTGAGCACTTGATTATTTAATTTCTGTAGCTCAAGTATAGCTTTACTGCGCATTTTCAGCGATCAACTGTCAGTCATAGTAGTGGCAAGTGGTGATGAGTTAGACCAAGTTTCATGCTATTCAAAGCTTGATAGGTGAGAATTTTCATACAATTTCCAGGTAAACTTTGAGTTTTAGTAATGCGTTACTGAAACAAGATCACATCTCCACAAGTAAACTTATTGCCATTGTTGGATGGCTTTGATGTAATATGTAAACACGTATAACCAATTGCTGCTCGCTAACTGCAAAGCTATATCGATTATTGTTTTTACTTTAGATTTCACTTAAAAGAGTAGTTAGTACTGAGTTGGTGAGTACAGTTCCGTGTTCCGGTGACCGATATTGACATCGTTTGTCACAGCTGTAAAAGGTATGCTCGGCTACAACGCAAAAATAACCTACCAACATAATCAATAGATTTGCAGTTGATTCATCATATAAGAGCTTTTGAAGTTCTTCTGTAGACATCTGTTGTACTCTGGGAAATCGAGCTCGAATTGCCTTCATAACAACTCGCATGGAAAGACTCGTTCCATCCGCCATCTTGAAAAAGTTTTAAGTGTTTACCGACACCAAGCCCTCTCCGGTTACTCGAACAGACTCGGGCGAGTAAGTGAATGATTCACTGGACCCTTCAATGCTTTGTTTTGTTACGCTTTACAGTTTTGTCTGAGTGAAACGTAATTCTGATGTGGAGTTGTGCAAGGGTCGTTTTTCTGTTTGCATCTTATAGCTTTCTTGCACTGCATGTTTCACAAACTGAGGACTTCGTAGAAGAGGAATATTGCAAATCAAAACGCTGTAGCGAATCATCTCAACCACGAACAGAATCTCAACAAACTCGGCAGGAAATATCGGAAACCGATTCGGAGACAGACTCGGAAAATTGGGAAGTTGACGAAACTGTTCGATCAACTGGCATGGAGTGGCGAGCACACGGTTCAAGTAATGATGATTTGGTGACACAGCTGAAAAGGATGGGAATAATCAAAACAGATCGCGTTGAGGCGGCTATGAGGCTGGTTGACAGGGGGAACTTCAGTCCGCACAGCCCGTATGTGGATTCGCCTCAACACATAGGTTATGGGGTGACTATTAGCGCCCCGCACATGCACGCACATGCATTGGAAATGCTGAAGAACGATCTTAAGGAAGGAAGTGTTGCTTTGGACGTAGGCTCAGGTAATAAATTTATGAATTAGGCTTATAAGGGCAAAAATAAGAATCTTGAGCAGCACTGTTGAACTAGCAGTAAATAGTATTAAAAATAGTAACGATAAATAAGAATAATGGTACTTGATATTATATACCACACAAGTGATTAGTGCTTTACGCATGTGCTGATTGGTTAACTCGGAGGTGATTAACAAAGTGCTATTCACCTCTGAACAGCCGAAGAGAAACAAAATGGACTCCTGTTTCATTTTGGTTTTTGGTCTGCTCATTATTCAGCTTGTGTGGTATTATTCTAAAACAATTATTCACTTCAGTGTCGATGAAAGTGGTGGATATTTACCTCACTGCTTCATGGCTCGGTAAATATCTGCCACTAGTCACCTCCACTTCAGTGAATAATTGTTAATTATACTAATTATTTATAACAATAATAACAGTTTATTGATAACAAAATTAGATTCAACATTACTATGTCGAATTGTTTTAAGATTCAAAGAGGCAGGTGTTACTGGACATGTCTGTGAGTTCTAGACACCACTCCACCAGTACTTTATCTAACTCTCTTTCAGCAGGGTAGGGTATGTAGTATGTAAGTTAACTTCAATAGTGCTAGTACTTTTCTTTAATCTCCTAACCTAATAAGGAGTTTTGGATGACTGACTTCTCCCTCTTCCCTCCTCTCCTTCTCCCGCCACCCTTTCATACTAGCTATAATTGTACAAACAGGTTGAATTATACAAATTATAATTCATTGTGAATGTATTGGCCAATTTGTTTGGGGTATAATATCATAAGCAGGCTGTCCAAGATTGCGGAAATGAAATGAGCATTACTGCTGCGTTACTGCAAAATCATTTTACAGTAATGATATCTCGTTACCCCAAATGAAATATTGTTAGCCAAGAACTGGTAACATATTAAAAGAAACACTTAGCTAGAGTTTGCGCGAAAGATTTTTGTGTAATTGATTTTAAAAAGTCCTTATGGAAATTGCTTTCGCAGCTTACTTCAACTATGGTAACGATGTTTGTCATCATGCATTACAGTAGAGCATGTTAGTAATGGATATTGATATATAATATGCTCCATGTAAGTACCATTTTAATAATAGGACCACCGACGGAAGTTGAAATTAATAAAATAATTGTTGCTTTTATCTTGTCACTTCAATTGGACTACTTCAGTAGGTGACTAGAAACAAGAAAAGTAAATCATAAAATTTACTGACAACTTAATTTTAATAACTTAATAACTAATCAAGATCAATTGAGTCGTTCAAGACATACAAGGATGTTATAACATTAAATTCAGGTAAGGCTTAATCTTGGAGCAGTGATTTTCTATTCTAAAACTCTTGTTGTTGCATAGTCACTTTTTTAGATCGTAAGTCGTATCTGTCTGCAGTAATGCTTGCAGTAACGGCAGCGTAAACGCGTTTATCTAAACACAGATCTGCGTAAATGAAACTTCTTTAATATGGCGGTAACGAAATTTCGTTTACGCCTCATTCAATTTTGGACAGCCTGATAAGTTGATTATCATTTTTTGTTATTTATTAGGGAGTGGCTACCTGACTGCCTGCATGGCAGAGCTTGTTGGCGAGACAGGCAAAGTTGTTGGTATCGATCACATTGCAGAGTTGGTTGAACTTTCTAAAGCAAACATTATGAAGGGAAATGCAAACTTGCTGAAGGACAAGAGAGTGATAATGGTCACTGGGGATGGGAGACTTGGTTATCCCAAAGGTACTGCTAGCTAGTCATTGCATTACTCATCACAAGCTATCATTCAATATCATTAGCTGTTACTTTCTATCAATACCTATCATTCACCATTGGAACCTTAAAATAGTTAATTTTAAAACAAGTTGTTACTGATAAAAACATATGAAGGATATTTCAACTGAGCTAACTGCTGCCTTTGTTCAAAAGGTAAACAAAGGTAAAGCAACTTTCTTTAATGAGGGTAACACATGACAGTAATACAACTGATAAACTTGTGGCCATCGGTGCACACTTTACATTGTACCCCCCTCACTCTGTCAGTGCTCTGTTTTATGGGTATTTAAAGCTAAAGCTACACAGATCAGAGGAAAGCTGAAGCACATGTTGAAGTCACCGAGAATCAAACTGGGGACCTTTAGCTCCAGAGGCCGCACACTAACCAACTGAACTATGCCTGCGTCTCTCAGCTTCAGCTGAAAATGTTTTCAAAAAATCTGACTTAAATTAAATTTTCAGAAAAAAATTACTTTTTGACAAAAGTGTCAATCAAATACATGGTTACCATGACAACTAGTTGCCCAAATTGCTGTGAATGCCATATCATATCGTCCGCTGACAAATTTTGGGAAAAGTCGAAAACTCTCATGCTGATAGCATTTTCCATTTAGAAATTATGGCAAAACAAAATAACCCCCAGCCTGGACAGCGTAATAAAGAAACCACCTTAAACTAAATTGTGCTTGATCTTGATTCTTGCTAATTAAAGCTGGTTTTTTTCCAAATTAAGCTGCTATTACTGCTAATTAGTAGGCTCAAGATTTGAGTTGGTACAGTGTTTTGCATGCCACATCCTTTGATCACCCATGCAGTTAGCCAGCCCTTCTTTTGTTTCCACCACTGTGACCTCTATTAGTGCTTTAGCCATGTTGTTTGGCAGCCTTCCTTGGCTTGACTTTCCATGTGTGGGTTCAAGTTGCCATACAAAACAAATGGTGATGACATTTTGTTTGAACTGCAGATGGACCTTATGATGCTATACATGTTGGAGCGGCAGCCAACCCAGTCCCCCCTGCCCTCATTGAGCAGTTGAAACCAGGAGGCCGACTGTTTATTCCTGTTGGACCTGCATATGGTGACCAGTGGCTTGAACAGATTGACAAGGGCCTTGATGGCAATGTCTCAAGAAAGAAACTTATGGGTGTCCGTTATGTTCCACTGACAGATGAAAAACAACAAAGGGGCTCAAGATACTGACTTATTGCTTTCAATGGCTAATTAGTAATTTTATTAGAAAATTGTTAGTGCCACAGTACCCTAAGTGGCTGCTAAAATGTGCGGTATTAGTAACATGATGTCGCTATATATAGAGGTCTATTTTAGAATATAGTGTAGCATCTTAACATCAGATGTTTAATATGTACAGTTGATGCCCGATAACTCGAACGAAAAAGATTTGAGTTATTGAGGATAAAATTAGAAGAAAATAACCCAAAGGGAAAACAAAATTACTTCATGCCAGCGTGAAGTTTGAGTTACCGTGGTCGTGGGTTAGAGATGATATCAATAATAGCTGGTGCTGGCCTCCTCTGTGGCAGCTTTAGCAGTAACTATAGAAAATATAACGAATGAGGACAAGTGATCATAAATAACACGTGTAGCACTGTCACTCTCATTGACTGTCACTTGCCACCATTCACTATAGTTGCTTTAAGGTAAGTTGGGCTTGGGTTGTGGCTAGAAAATGTAAGTCAGAATCCATTTGACACTAAGCCCCGGTACTGGGATGGGGAGGATGGAAGTTGAGGGAATCTCACAAAACACGTAACTCTGATGCTGGTCTCTTTTTTGTTATTTAAAGAGTTTGTAGTAATTAAAGGAGTGTTTCTATCTAGACCCAAGTTGTGCAAGGCCAGTCTAGGTGTTAAGAATCTGAGGGAAGGCATTAACAGAAAACTATATGTCATATTCATCTGATGCAGCTTTCCACCAACCCCCCACCCCTACCCTGTCTTCACATGCTCCCCACCCTGCCTGGATACACTCCCCACTTTACCCTTCAGTCTCTTTACCCAAGCCATACAATTGCCTATTTTAGAAGATGCTTTGAAAAGGAATTATGTAGATTCATCAAAGTATGTTTTGTATACCAACTGCTGGAAGCATTTTTTATCTTTCTTTGTTGGAAAAATGTGAGTCCCCACTGGGAGTTTGCACAACTACAGTGCGAGTTTCATACTAAATATCCCCCCAGTTAATTGTGGAAAGTTCAGGATTTTTCATACCTTTTGAAGGAGTATATCCTAATGTGGAGTTGACAAGGACTGTGGAGCTTCTTTGAGATTGCAGGGGGGAGGGGAGTCTAATTATTGACTCAATATTTGGGGGAGGGGGCTGAACACTCTTTTAGTCACTAACTCTTTAAAATTTTGAAAATATTGGGGCCCTATAGCCCCCCAGCCCCCCAGCTCCATGACACCTGATTGATCTTGGAGTGTAGCACTATTATACTGTCTGATCAAATTGGGTTTTAGAAAGCTTAGAGGTTTAGTGACCAATGATGAAGTAGCGTTTGTTAGATAGCTAAAATGGTTCAAATCACAAAAGTTGTAGCTCAGTCTTCATGTAGCTGTGTTAAAAGCTCGGACATCAATAATTCAAAACTCTTCTCCCAGATATTAACCTAATAGATCTGAGCTTGAAGCCTTGTTGAAAATGAGTTGTGATAAAGTTTTAAATACTCCCAAAGTTCTTGTATTTTCTTTTAATCACTGTTGGAAGACTTCATCTTTCATACTGCAAAACATAATAAATTGTATGGTCTCTATCTTGCAAAGTATTTTCATTGTTGCAAACAGCATAAACAAACCGTGCTAGGGGGGGGGGGGGTTATCAGGTGGATTCCTGCACGAAAAGGTATAGAAGATGTCTGGACTGCAACTCCAGCACTCCCAGGTTCCGACTACGCTTTATACTTTTATCTTCCTTCTATTTAGCTTCTTTTTTCTTTTCCTTTTTTATTTAGTTTCTCATTTTGATGCTTTGGGTTTGGGTTAGGGTCGGTCTAGTTGTATTTCCGCGATGTTGACGTCCTCTTCTTCATGAAAACGGCAATGGAGTGTTGCAACAAATGGCATCGACTGTGAAAGTGGAATTTAATTACCGCTACTCCTACGTGGAGGGAGAAAGCCGTTAGGTGAATGTGTAGGAGTACCCACAATGTTGATCCATCTATTCAGACCCCTCCTAAATAATGTGCTGGATTGGTGTTGTATCTTGAACATATCCAAACCTACAGTAGAAGCTTTTTCTTTTCTTCAGCTTGTCGATTTGACATAAATATTTGGCGCCTCGTGTACCTATATAGCTCATGTGAGGGATTACCTATCCTCCCCCTGACTCTACCCCCCATATCAGGCCGGGGGAGCAGGGGGTGGGCCCCGGGCCCCTCAAACTTTTATGCGGTGTCGTTCGTAGTGAGCAAAATACACCAACAAATCATCTTGGAATGCAGGAATGGTATTCTAAAAGAAATGATTCCAAATTTTGCCGTGAGAGCATGTCTTCGTGCCCCCTAGAAGGCTCGCACACACGGCGATCGCAAAATCGCTGTTTATTTTCAACTTCGCTCCGTCCTGCATATGCAAGACAACCAGCTACGCTGCGCAAAATAACTTTCTCAAGAGGGCGTCTTGCAACTCAATCTTTATGCAAAAAGTTCAGGATGAGCTTTTTCCGGTAGATGCTTGCCGTTTGATTTATTTCTCAGTTGCAATTTTTTTTCGAATCTGTGAGGACCTTTGGCTCTGCCTACTGCTTTTTGGTGTTTGGGTTAATCAGTAAAATGTAACACTCGGTAGAAAACCTTGATCATTCGGCAAAAATTTTTTAAAAATTGACCAAATGTCCCATTTCGATCTCCGTAGGTGCTAGTGACATGTCTTAAAAGCAAATACACTTGTGCCAGCGCTACTATAAATGACAACTGACAGATATTCCTTTCTTTTTCTTCACCGTACAGAAAACCCAAAATGTTTGCTCTACTACCTTTAAATCCGTCTCACTTTTTACCTGTAGTGTAGTAGAAGAACAAAATGCCGAAGAAATAACAAATACTGTGTATATTTCGTCACTCATTTTTCACTAGCTAGTGTTTGCGAACTAAGCACAATGTATGAATTAAAAATTCACATTATTTCATAGTGGCTGACACATTGTGACTGTCCAAATGAAAAATCGACTAAAGGAGTATTTTATGAGTATAGACGTGCATAAACGACAATTTGTTTAGTTAGGATTAAGGGTGAGTCCCTCCAACAACTAAAACTGCATGGAGCGAAGAGCATCTAACTTAACAACAGAAGGTCCGCCGGTAGTAGCGGTGGAACAACTCTTCGCGTGGTGTTCTGCATTTGGCGCGACAGGTTTCGCTATAGTTCTGAGCAACACACTGTTTTTGGTTGCTTTCCGGCGAATCAGGGCATTTCGGAAAAGACGGATTTATCTCCTGGTTAGTCTAGCCTGCGCTGACGAGATAGTTGGCTTCGTCGCAGTGCCGATGTTCATTTGGCTTCTGTTTTTATCGCATTCAACCGGCCAACGACCTCAACTTGTGTTTGAAGAAGCGTACATTACAATCGATCTCATTTCTGGCCTTGCCTCTGTCTTCACCTTAACGTCTGTTGCAATTGAAAGACTTTACGCTGTGACTTATCCTCTAGATTACAGAGGCATGCGAAGGGGTGTTTATGCCTGTTTGATATCCATACCATGGATTCTCTCATGCATCTTGTCACTGGTAAGGATAATGACCACCTTGTCAACTTTTAAGTATTTGCAGCCGCCCTTTTACACCTACAGTCTCGTTGTCCTCACGTCCATATCACTTGCAACAATTATCACATCCTATATTACCGTCTGGATAAAGATCCGATCGCACAACAAATCATTAAAGATGACTTGCAGTGAAAACAGACGTCGGAAGAGTGAGCAAGAAAAAACACTTGCCGTAACACTTTTCGTTGTAACTGTACTTTTTGTTATAGCTTGGCTGCCACTTCACACACTGAACATTATAGTTAATTTGGACCAATCAGTGGTTAATAACTTACCAATCGAGACGATATTTCTTGCCAAGTTACTACAGTATTGTAACTCCTTCCTCAATGTCATTGTGTATTCGTCAAAGATTCCAGATGTACGAACTGGTATTAAGAAAGTTCTACGATGGAAACACAGACAAGAGATTGATACAAGACTTTGACTTTGACCTGTAAATCTTTATTGTTTTTCGTATATTCCCCCCTCAATTCAAGTAGAGGGCTTTTTTCATTTCTTTTATTTGAAAAAACAAATCTTTTACTGTTATAGGCTTCTATCAGAACAAGAGTTTTGTAGCTCAACCAGAATAACTTAAACAAAACCAAACAAACAGCATGATATTATTACTCCGGTAAAAGGTATAACTATAGTTTTTATTAGATTGTTGTGTCAGTGCTTGTTTGTTGTCATACGCAGTTTAACACGGTGTAAGCACCAAATCTAGACGGTTTTATATATTTGATAAAATACGAGAAGGTTAGCAACTTTAGGCCGCAAAACTTCACAGAGAAGCGATGTCAGTTTGTTTTCGTTTTTGATTAGTTATACTTATAGAATTGTTCCGGAAAGTCTCCTTTATAAGTCAATATCAAATCGCTTTATTTGTGTACCTTAAACAAAATTTGATTGAAAACACGCCGAGGTCTAAAGGTTTACCAAACAGGATTGATATTATTGAAGAAAATGAATTGCAATGTCTAAAAAGATCATGTTTCAGTTAAACTTTGCGTAGCCGCATTCGCAGGAATGCCGAATGTATTCTCATTTTTGCCGTTATTGTATGACCGAGTGGAGTAACAATCTGAACCAAGTTTTTCATTCCAAATGCTGTCCATTTTAGCCAGATTCATTCTCTGTGTTAGATCGGATGTTGCCGGATTCAGTCATGTCAGATTTTGATGTTAAATACCGAGTAATCGCAACTGGATATGTCACAAAGAACTGACTAAAAACCAACTTTGTGAATTTTAATTTCATTTTATGTGGCCTGAGTTTGCTCGGAACGTCAAGGGTTGTTATGACGACCAACAGCTGGTACAATATTTAGTCACGTGTGTGATAAATCAACGTCAGTATCTTATTTATATGAAATGCTCAATCTTTTATGACTGTATATATCAGATTAATTTGAATCTGCACACCAGTTCCAACAACTTGGCATGGATTCTTTCTGTTGCGAAAAACCTGTATCTAATTTAAAGGAAAATTCTTTGTTATTTGTATGCAAACCACAAGGTTTTAGAATAAAATAGTCCTGAAACAATCGTTGTTTAATTAAACTGAGAGGGTCGCATATAATCAGGCAGTAAAAATTGCAAACTTCGTCTCCAGGGTCTTCCCGCTATTTTTTAAAATGGCGGCTGAGCCATTTTGAAAAATACCGAAAAGATTAATAGATGCGATTTTAATAAAACTAATATTGCTCTGTATATTTAGCGAAGACCAGTATTTAATCCGTAACATCCGGAAAAATTGTTTATTTGGAAATATAAACAATAAATACTTTGTTTATTAAAACGGTTGTCAGGTCCTTTGATGAACTTGTACTGGTATGTCAGGGTTTTTGGTTTTTTTTATTTTTTTTTTATTTTTTTTTTAAAAAATAAACTTTATTTGACATTTGATTTCTTTATATGAAACATAGTATTTTACATTTAAACAATAAGAAAAAGGGAAAAAATAAACAAATGAATAATAAGAGATAAAGAAAAGCTAATTA
>JANRMR010177902.1:0-12068 GCA_025434825.1 Bergia sp. 'catenularis' | reverse complement strand
CGCTGACTTTGACTTTATTGTAACATTCATCACAGCCTACTCTCTTCTATCCCACATGACAGTTCTCACTGTCAAACGTCAGAAGAAGACAAACGATATCTACAAAGCTTTTGCTATGGTATCAGAGGTAAAGATAACTTACAGACGACTATGAACCAATTTCCATGCTCATTTTGATGATGTCTACCAATTGGCTGTAGATATGGCAGGGAATGTTGGCATTACACCCACAGCTCCAAGAACGGCAGGGAGACAGATCCACCGTGCCAATGCCCCTGCTATTGACCCAAAGGAGTACTACCGGGTTAACGTCGCAGTCCCATTCCTAGATCACATAATTTCAGAAATCGACGACCAGTTTTCAGGTTTAACCACAAGGGTCAGTAAGCTGCTCGGGTTAGTGCCATCCGTAATTCAAGAAAGCCAGGTCACTGCTCAGCAGCTGACTGACTTGGTAGATCAATATAAGGATGATCTGCCCTCACCACGGCTCTTCTCTGCTGAATTTCGGCGTTGGGAGATCAAGGTGGAAACTAGGATAATAACGGCTGATTCATGTGCTGCATCCTTGAAAGCATGTGATCCTGATGATTTCCCTAACCTGTATGTTCTTCTAAAAATTGCAACCACTCTTCCTGTGACAACCTGCGAGTGCGAGCGTTCAATCAGCACAATGAGAAGGCTCAACAATTACATTAGATGTACCATGGGTGAGAATAGGCTCTCCTCCCTTGCTCTAATGCATATCAAGTACGATTTACCTGTTGATCTGGAAGAAATTGTCAATTTATTTGGAGGTCTCCACCCAAGGATGCTGGAGTTGTCAAGTTTAGTTTATGAATAGCCATGACCGGACGCATAGAGTGTGTACCTTTAACAAAGTCCTAGCATTCTTTTCATTCCTTACTTAATTTGCTCTGGGTTTCTTCTTTTTTTCGCTGTCGTAGAGATATCATTTCATTGAAAGAAACATAGAAAACACATGAGAAAAGGACAGTCAGATATAAGAGCCAACTTATCTGTATCTATATCTGTCACCAGTTTTTCTTTATTCGCACAAACAGAATAGCGCTTTCTTCAGTTCCAGCCTTGAAATGAAACGTGTTCTGAAATACTTGTGTTTTTGCCCCCAAGTTTTCCCCTTTCTTCCTGACAGTGCTCGGTGCGCATTTGCCTTTCAGTTTTGAAACGAACACCCCTTCTAAAACTCCAGCTACGCGCCTGGTTAGAGGGTAACCAGAAACTCAAGTTTTGGCCTTTCATTCCTAATAAGTAGATTCAGTGATTATACACGATAAAATCAAAAGCTATATAAATATCCCAATTAATACCACTGCTGTCGAGTTGGGCGTTTTAGGAATTCCTTTTCAAAATGGTATACACCAATCTTAATTACCACGGTCAGCTCCCATCCAGCCTTGTAACTCAGTTGGTAGTGCAACAGTAATCTGTTTCGGAGGTCGTGAGTACGAACCACAATGTCAGCGACCTTTTCTACTTCTCCGTGTGGGCCAATTTTGTTTCTAGAGCTATCGGTCACAAGGACTTACTTGGAATGTTTATACAGCACTTCATTTTATCATCTTTAATCACTATATATCTGTTTAAGAAACACATAGAAAGAGGAAAGCGAGAGAAAGAAAAGGAATACCTTATTAATTCTAACTTCGATATAACTATGAAGTTTGAAGCAGAAATTTGCTACGTTTGCAGGTATAAAATCGCAACGTATCTTTTAAAATCCTGTTGCTTTCACAGGTTCGCCGAATCTGCCGGGTGCTTTTGGATCCGCCCTTTTCAAACTGCCATTCTGTGTTGGATCCAAGTGACTTTATTCAGGTGTGTCAAGAGCATCTTTGTACCTGTAACCACGGTAATGTTTCTATGGACACAGACTGCCTCTGTGCCCCCCTTACCCAGTACAGCAGGGCTTGTGCCCGCAACAACGCTCCCATCAAGTGGCGCAGAAGTAATTTCTGTCGTAAGTACATCATTTATTTTCCTATATCGTGGTTCATGCGCTAATTAACTGTCACAGAGAATATAAATTTTAAAAGAATGCAAAAAATAAAGTGTAATTTTGCAATAAAAAATAGCAATATAAATCAAATAAGCCTTTTAAATTAATTACGACCTTTGGTAAAAAAATAAATACTCGTGTTTGTAGGCAATATGAGTGATCATGAGAGAATTAGTATATTATATCTCTGTGTGTAGGTTTGAGCATGTGTGCGTGTTAGGTCGGCTCACACTAGAATCCCAAGTGCACTCCAAGTACACTTACCTCAAAGAGCACTCGAGGTCGACCTAAGACTGATGAGAAAATCCCGTTGACATTCGAAAAAGCACATGCCACTTTGTCTGCACTTTGCAGTCAGCCTGTCAATCACCTTTCACACAAGGTTAATTCGGCTTTCTTCTTCTGATTGGCAAAATGCAGTCAAGTGCGGTTTCAATTGTGCTTGAAATGCACTTCGGCTTCTTTGAAGTCGACACGATGCCATAGCAAAAATAGAGAACTCAATTGCACTTAAAAGTAGCACGATTTGCCTTTCACAGTACAAGTAAATACCAAGTGCTCTTACGGCCTCTAGTGTAAACCGGTCTATTCATTTGAATTTGTATTACTAAGCTGTGTTCGTTTTCATGTTTGCATGTGTTTAGGTTTTTCGTATTTATTTATTTGTTTGTGTTTATTAAGGCAAAGAGCTCTAAATCTGGGTATGCATAATCACAATATTTGTAGTATACTTTTTTCCTGAAACAATAATATTTGATTTCCAGCGGTGTCCTGTCCTTTGCAAATGGAATTCACCGAGTGTGGTTCGGCTTGTCCAAAAACATGTAGCACGAGACACAAAAGTTACGTTTGCCATGCGCAGTGCTTGGACGGATGTCAGTGCTCAGATGACACGTTTTTTGATGGTCAGCAGTGTGTCCCAAAAATGTTGTGTCCTTGTGAGCACAACCGAAAGAAGTATTCACCAAACAGTGTTCTCAAGCGAGATTGCAATAATTGGTAAGGCCATTTTAACGCTTCAGCCATAATTGCTACCAGCAAAATCTTTCTTGCAAAAAACAAGCAACCTTTACAATGCTCTTAACATTTTGATAACAACTAGAGGTATTTCCCGCTTTTGACTTAGGGCCCCTGACAAAATAACATCAAGTACTTTTGAGCCCAAAAATGTCAAACGCAAGAACATTTTGTAAAAAAGTTTCCCTATTATAAATTCATTGTCCTTATCTCTTCGGAACATAATATATTGAGTAAGCCATGGAGTTATTATCAGACGTTTGGGGATTGTTCAACATTCGAGCTGAGAATTTTAGAACTACCCTATTCCTGTAAGTAAAATTACTGCAAAAATCTAAGCAAATTTACCTGAAATAACTAATTATTATCGTAGAAAGCAAATAAATCCTCAAAAGAATACAACACAACTTTTTATTAGCAGCAAAGGTATCAATATTACTGTCATTAAGAAGGAAAATATAACAACATGTGGTTAAAGTTAACTGTAGTAGCCGAAGGATGAACAGAGATAGCTTCTTAATGGAGAAGTCTTTAAGCAGCAAGGATGATTTGTGTGAAACGTTACGTCGAGTGGATGTTTTGCTCTGACTTACGTCTGACGTTGTTGTATAGGATTTCTTTGTCTTTTATATTCCACCTTGTTGCATTGGATTTCCCAATGTTTAACGTCTGACGTTAAACTAACGTCCGGTGTAAAGCTTTTATGCAACTGGAAATCTGTCCAGCTGAGGCTCAGAGAAAGTCTTCTGAAAACCAAATTTCTGTTTTTCGACGTTCTTTATAAAACCCCTAATCTGTATTCTTGAATTTGTATTTTAAACTTCACTGTTCGAAAAAAGCGAAATGCAAAGGCTGGTTGTAAATTCAAATGTATTTGCCCAACAACTCTCTTTAAAACTTCAGATCTACATTTTTAAGTCTGCAATTTTAAACTCAACAGTACTACTAAAGCGAACTGCAAACCTTGGTTGTAATACAAACTAATATATTGGACAATTTGTATATCTATGCTCTCTATAAAACCCGAAATTTATGTTCTTCAGATTGTATATTTAAACTTGATGGCATTTTGTTGGTTACCTTGGTTAATGTCTAAATGCAATGTGTTGTCTCTCCCAATAAGGTCTTTGTTTTGTGCCTTCGTCGTAGATATAGCTGTACTGGTTGATTAAATTCCCTATTCCTATCCCTATCACTCGTTTTCGTTTGTTTTATTCAAGTGTTTGTATGAACGGACGGTGGAACTGCACGACCAACGTATGCCGAGGTCAGTACTTCATGTTACATCACAAAATTATGTCAAGGTTCTTCACCGCACGACATTGATACGTTTTTCTCGCAAAGAGACAATATTTCCCGAACAAAATTCAGAAAGCGTGTGTAACAAAAGTCCAGTTGTTGGCTTATGAAAATGGATTGCTTTGATTTTTAGGAATTATAGTCTGTATCGTTTTTCCTTCCATCTTGTTCTTTCTCTTTTTTGTGTGAGTGCTTTATCTCCCTTATGCAACGGCAAAGATGTCCTTCTTTATGGATTGCGTTTTTGTTCTTTAGGTCAGATTTGTTCTACTGATTTGTTCTACGTTGAATCCAGCCCTTTTAGAAGCCGTTTTTTTTTTTACTTTAATTCCCGATTGGTGAAAGAAAATCAAATTCAAAATTCGGACCCTCAATCCAACAAAAAGAACTAAGAAAGCAAGAATGAACCAGAAAGGTTTATTATAAGAACGGAAAACCGTAATCTGAAGTCACTTTTATAATTGGTCAGAATATTTTTGGTGGGGTTGAAGGGGGGAAAAGTGATAAGCATGCTAAGGGCACGCGATTTCCCCACAAATTTCAGCTGTACATGAAATAATGTGCACGCATTAACATCATATAACATAAATCAAATTTCAAGATTCAAACAAAACGTTTCCGTAAATCAAAAATATATGGCATAATTAGCATTTACCAAATATTTAAGCCTCTTATATTTAATAATTCTGGAATAATATGTCTTTGAAAACACAAAGAATATATGGCTGTCATCAAGAATTGCCTCTGACATAGTAATCGCTGTAAAATTAAAAGTCTTTCAACTCTCATTTCACCGAGATTTTTCGGCTGATCAACCTCAAACTTCAGTGAGTACAAGTATTAACTGTGTCATGCTTTGTCGAATTAGGGACTCACTTGTTTAAAATTATGTTACGCCAGTTAGACAAAGTGTAAACAGTGAAGTCATCAGAAATTCGCCAATACTGTATACGAGGGAATTGAAATGACATGGACAAAAAGGAGATAGATGTAATGACAACATTGGTTCGCATTAAACTTTATTTTGCAGCAACATGCTCAGCCACTGGTGATCCCCATTACGTCACATTTGATGGTCTGAAGTTCTCGTATATGGGAAGGTGTCAGTACATTCTTGCCAAAGACTGCTCAGATAACACCTTCACCGTGGTGGTGTCTAATGCGGATTGTGGAACAGATGGACGGGTGTCCTGTACCAAGGAGGTTCATATCCACCTTAACTCTACTGTGATTACTATGAAGAAAGGCGGGGTCACTTTGGTGGACGGATCACGTGTATCAATGTTCCCACTGATTGGCCAAGGTATCATCAAGATATTTAGTAAATAAAGAAAACCCTGACAATTGTTTTTTACCAAGTCATTCTAAAGGAGTGTTTGATATTGTTACTTCTTAACAATTATTACGGTGCTTCTCAATTACCAGAGACCCACGTAGGGCTTATGCTCTTATTTATTGGAATAAAAAAAATGCTCATATCAAACTTGATTTCTTTATAATCTCAACTAACGTCTTACTAACAAGTAATTCCTGAATATCGCTCTTATTTCAGCGAGAGCACATAAAATAAAGCGGCACATGTCCTTTTTAAACCATTATCCAAACTAACTATAACATTGGTCAGCATATCTCTCAAGCATATGTCCAACACTGTACATAGATTCCTCGTCTCAATCTCTCTCTAAAACACATTGGATTTAATGTAAACTCAAGATTTTGAACGCTGATAATGCATAATAGCAAGTTATTGCAGTGTAACAAAGTGAATTGGAAACTGTAAGTAATATGATGTACAAGAATCGTTGTGGGCAGAAAATCATAGCAGTTGTACTTTTCCGTTTTAGATACGAAATAATCAAACCGCTTTGATCTTTTCGTCTTCTTCGCACTTCCTTCTTCACTTCTTTGCTTTGCTTTGCTTGGTTTTCTTTTTTGGGAACAGCGTCGTGAGAGCGATTGAGAGCACAATGCTGTGAGAACTAAGTACACCACCAGTGGAAGAGTAGTGACAAAACTGGAAGTTCTGCCATAGCGATGTTGCTTCCATCATTGTGACAATAGTATCAACATCAGTGTGACTGGTATAAAAATTGGTCTGACCGTTCATCGCTGGCGCACCATTGCCCTGTTCTAGCTCTGTAAAGCAGAGCTTTCCTTCAATTAAATTTCTCGAATGTGTGTTTTGCTGGCTACTAGCCTTTTGTTTGCACTTGCAAATGTTGTATGTTATCCTTTTCCAGCATCACGTGGAATTTTGATATTGCTAAAGACAAGATGTCCAGTGGTTGGAACTATTGACTCTTATCAATATGTTTGCCAAAAGAAACTGAAGGTATTTTTTTTTTCGAACAGTTTTTAGGCTTAGACGACTTTCTTCGACTGTGACAAGCATGGAAAGTACATTGGGCGTGTTTGTGAAGTGGGACGGCCAATCGCGGGTGTACGTTACAGTTCAGCCTCACTATCAGAACAGGACATGTGGCCTGTGTGGGACGTTCAACAGCAATCAAAATGACGATATGACGACAAAGGAGAGAGTAGTGGAAACGAGTGTAAATGCATTTGGAGACTCGTGGAAGGTTGGTCCAACCTGCAACGACACCAAACCGACAAAACACCCATGTGAGATTCAGGTGAATATGATAAATCGTGTTAGCAAAGTTGACAGACTAACTGATTGTGAAGTTCATAAAAATTAGGAATGTAAAACGTTGCTTTGTTTTATGTTGAAAAAAAAATTTGTATGTGGACATTGTTTGTTTTAAGTGTGATCTATTGGGATGTATCTACTGGTTAGATGTTCATATGCATTTCAATACTTTCTGTATTTTGTATACGGTTAAAGCTAACTAACAAAAGTTTAGAGAACAGAAACATGTAACAAAGAAGCTGGCCAAATAATTTGAAAACAGGCTACAAAGGAACATTTTCTTATTCCCAGACATATACTAATAATTGCGTGTGTTGCCATTTGAAATCAGTAGCTATCAAAGTCAAAGCTTAACTATGAAATATCAGCTTAGACGTGGACCTTTCTTAATGTAATTTTTATTTATTTGTTTTGTTTTGCTGTTCAGTTAAAAGCTTGTTCTATGTTGTTGAAGCTGTTTATGTCCGATTACAAATCGCTAAAGAAAAACAAATGTTTAAACACAGATCCAAAGAAAGGCATTTGCTGAGAAGATGTGCAACAAGCTGCTACAAGCTCCATTTGATCGCTGTCACAACACATTAGACCCTCACAGTAGCTACTTGTCTAGTTGTACCTTTGATGTGTGTGGATGTCAGGATGGTACATCCTGCCTGTGTAGTGCCATTGAGTCATATGTACACGACTGTGCTCAGCGAGGTGTGGTAATCAACTGGAGAAACACTAAGGTTTTACCGGCCTGCAGTAAGTATTGTATGACTGAATAAATAGACCAAATGATTTAAGTACATCAATGCCTATTTCATTTTCGTAAACGGTCTGTGCTATTTGATTATTCAAATTTGTTGATTGTTAAATAAATAATTAGTTATTTCATATTAATTTTAAGCTGTGGTGTGTAGCAAGAAAAGCCAAGTGTACCAGGAGTGTGCCCAGTCTTGTCACCGCACTTGTCGTGAGATCTCGATGAACCTAAAATGTTGGGACCAGGAATGCACTGAGGGCTGTAATTGCCTCAACGGGACGGTCCTAAACGAAGTAGACCAGTGTGTTCCCTACTCACAGTGTCCCTGTTACCACCGAGGACATAGATATGACCCAGGAAGCGTTTACAGGCCAGATAAATGTACTGAATGGTCAGTGAATGAACTTCTTTAATTTTATAAAAGGAAGCACTTTGGTGATTGTGTGTGTGTACGTCTCATACATCCCTCCATTACTTGCTAAATACGAACGCCCTTACTGACCGGAACATATACATGCAAGCATGGTCAGTCTGGCCAGAATCTGTTCCGATAAAAATTAAACGGTTAGATCAGGTATACCCGTATTTTTTTAACTTTCTGTTTTGGCAAATTCTGTACTTGTACTCGAGTTACTTTGTACATTTTATCGGTATTGGTAAGAGACATAAATTGTTTGATAAAAAAAGATTTGGGAGTTGAAAAGTTGAAACTACATTTTTGAGTTCATGAATTTACAATTCTTTCCAATGTTTGACACATGGTTTGTAAATTTCAGTACCTGTAAAGACGGTCGTTTTAACTGCAAAAACAGGACCTGCAAAGGTAAGCGTCCATTCCATCTCATTCCTTGATTTAAACTTTTAACAATGGGAAAAACACTATTAATGACTGTTATGCGCTAGTGAAACGAAACCCTACCTATCTCCCTGGACAAGTAATCAAATGCCCCACACCCCGGGAGACACTGATCTTGTTAATTTGTGTCAAATCTCATCAAAACGCCCAGGGTGTCATTATATCAAACATCAGATTGCGAATTGTTATGAAGGAGCATCCTCTCAGCAAACCCCTTATCAAAGATCGCGCCAATGGCGCTCGAAAATTAATATTTTCCAACCCCTTGAATATCCCAATAGGGGATGTTTCCTTGGTTAGTCGCTCTGAAATCCCGACCCCTTGGGGCAATGTGTTCCACTATGTCCGGGAGGAGGCAGATGGGGATTTCATTCGACTAGTGCACATCAGCGGATTGCACTTCAACATTTTTATAAGCTCCTACCAGGCCAGGACAGACACTACATAATATTCAATTCGTACTAGAGCAAGTAGTACTTGATATCACACCTCTACCAAGGACAGGGAACTTTAAAACCTCAATTTATAACTCAGGGAGCACACAGGATAAGGCTTCCTTTGGTATAACCCAGTAGTTCGTGGCGTGTTTTCGAGTTTCCTGAACTTGGGCCGCTATTGCGTTTGGAAAGTCAGACTTAAAGTATTGGTTAATGAAACATGTGGTATTTCGTGCAGTTTGAGAAGTTTGAGTTTTGAAGTAAGGATATTGGATTACAAATTGTTTTCTTTTGCAAGATTTCTGAAGATCTGATAGTTTTAATGTTAGTGCTACCATAATGCTGCATGTGAGAGAAGTATAAACAAAATTACAACGCCGTTCAAAGTTGAATTAAGATTTCCTACTGAACAGCGTGCCCCGTGGGTCAGACGTGGGTCAGATGCGGAGCGCAGTGCGCCAAGACATGTGACAACCTCCACCTGCCCTGCCTGGAGCTCGCGTGTCAAGATGGCTGTGTGTGCCCTGACGGTACAGTGTGGAATGGTCAGCGGTGTTTACCTTCCTCTCAATGCGTGTGCCACTATGGAGGCCGAGTGTACAGACCTGGTGAAAAGATAAAGAAAAACTGTAACACGTGGTATGATTTTTATGAAGTTTCAGCTTCTTATGGATCTGTATAGAACAGAATAACTTATCTTATTTTTAATCTACCTTGCTTTTTACTTTGTATTATTCCTTTTGCGTGTGTTATGTTATTTTGTGTTCATTCAATAGCTGTTATTTCATTGTCAGCGCTTCACTGCCCTCTTTTATTCGCAACATAATGTTGAGGTATTTTAGAAGGTCAAAACAGTTTCCTATTGCTTATGTTAATGATTGAGAGTGTTTTTTGACTAACAATAAATTGAAGTTTTCGAGGCCTTGATAGGTTTCGTATACTGATCATCAAAAATGTGTGAGGGTTTGACGGCCTTGAGCTCTGATATAGGGGTTTTAAATGTGGTATGTTGAAGTGCTGTACAGATATCCCAAATAATTCCTTCTGAACGTTAGCCCTAGAAAGGAAATGGACTCACATGGAAAAAGAGAAAAAATCTCTGACCTCGGCTAGATTCGAGCCCACGTTCTCCGGAAATGATCATCGTTGCTCTACCAACTAAGCTGCAAGGCCAGATGGGAGTTACTCATGGAGTTTGGGCTAAGTTGTGTCACAGAGTAATTGCTTTTTTAAAATTGTTCTTTTCCAATGAGAACAGGAGAATTTTTTTGCCAAGTCTTAGTTTTGTACAAAAAGACTTGTGTGAGGTTGGCTCAGTTGGTAAGATCAGAAGATCCTAGGTTGCAGCCCCATCCTAGTCCAGTCGGTTGAACTTTGTACGTCCTTCTCGTGCCAAACTGTCCGTGGATAGGGACGTTAAGCTGTTAGTCTAGTCAATTTATATTATATTAAATGAACCCACGTACTTCTCAAAAGAGAGTAGGGTAATCCCGGTGTTGTAATTCTATTAACTGAGGCTATAATTTAGTGTCTCAGATAGAAATCATTGTGAAAGCGGTTTGGGTAAGACCCTAAACCACTGAACCACATACAAGCTGTAAATAGGTTGTTGAAAAGCCCTGCGGGGAGCATTTGAAAAGTATACATGCATGTTTGTTTGTCCTGATATCCATTGGTTCTATTATTGACGATGACATTGACATTAGCAATGCAATGAAATGTATGTTATTATCAACATGAAGGTCATCTGCCTGTCATTATCATTTTTGTTGTTTTGGACAAAATATTCTACTATCCTTGCTAAATGCAACTAAGTGTAATATGCAGATGCTGTCAATTTAACTTTTTGCAAGAAGACAAAAGCTGCACTTATGCTGCTAAGATGTTCGTTTTCTGTTTCTTGTCCATAATTTACGGCACCTATTTCTAAGTTAGTAAAATTTATCCATATTTTAACTTTGTATCTTCAGTACTTGTCGTGGCACCGAGTGGTCATGTAGCAGAAATAACTGTCCTGGTACATGCACCATATATGGCGATCCCAACTACATCACATTTGATAACAAACGCTATCGCTTCCACGGCGCTTGCGAGTACGTCCTAGTAACCAACTTTTGTGACGACGGCAGTAACGGGACATTCCGAATCCACACTGAAAATGTTCCTTGTGGCACTACAGGGGTCACGTGCACAAAAAAAGTAACTTTGACCCTAAAGGACACCGAAATCAGGCTCTCCAAGGACATGAAGGCGACAGTTTCACCATTACCTGGAGCTTCTAGCTCCCGTACGACTGCCAAGTATAGAATTCGTGATATTCACTTCTTCACAATCTTGGAGACGGATATTGGTTTGACACTGATGTGGGACCGTGGCACGAGATTGTATGTGACATTAGATCCCATGTTCAAAGGTAACACATCAATAATTTTTGACTTCTTCTCCAACGTTTTTAAACGTCAAAGCGTTTTCAAAAGAAGTTATCTTTTTGAAGGCGACGAATTCTCAACATTTCTGTGCAACACTGCTACTCTTCAATAATAGAAAAATGAGTCGTTCATCATATGCGGTTTTGACGACTGGTTCAAGAGAGTTAGAACCATCATGGTGTTTTTGCATGGTGTTTTTGTGTTCTTTAGCAGGGTAAGGTACCAAACTTTGTCTTAGAAAAAGATATATTGAACCATTTCACTGTTTAACTAATATGTGGTAACGAAAAGGTAAGTGGTAACTCACACGCAAATTGTTATTATTATGCTAGCCATTTTCAAGTCTCTAATAATTTTCAGACAACCCTAGCCATCATTTGCCTTTTGGGAAACTGCCAAACGATCTATTGTTCTGGTGCAGCTGCGTTTTTGAGTTATTCTCTTCTTGCACATTATAATCGTTTTAGTATCCTTACGCGATTATCTGTTGCATTTAACAACAATGAACTGACGGACTATTATCTGCTCCAATGAACTGACCAACCTCGTACCCAGGCTCTTCCCTCTCCCGAGAGAAAGACCCTGGTTGGGTCTGGTCATGTGACTGATGACAAT
>JANRMR010177891.1:0-12072 GCA_025434825.1 Bergia sp. 'catenularis' | reverse complement strand
TTTATGTTTGCACACAATTGGAACGTTTTCTATCGACCTCAGATTTAACGTGTTTTAGTTTTTGTAGAGGGGGGGGGCAGTCTCAGTAGCAAACTTTTAAAGGAATATAGTTTGGGCTCATACTTAAATTTTCAGTGGAGTGGAAGGTTATCAAATCCAATTTCCTCTGTGGAGGAGATATTTATTGCTTACAAAGCGAAGTATTTTGTGGATCTGCATCTTATATATAACTATGTACACATATCAGTTATACACATTTACTTGTAAACAGTTTGATCCCCAGTGACTCCAAGGTCTGTTTCAACTTTGTTCTGATCCATGTAGCTTTAGCTTTGAATAAGGTCACTCCAGAGCTATCAATAGACCTCCAGAGGTGTCAAGACACCTCTGAACATCTCTAGATACACCTGGTGTCCAGGAGAGGTGTCCAGAGGTGTTTAGGCATGTCCAGGGACAGGGGTGTCCAGGTGTTTCACTAGACACCTTGATCTGGACACACCTTGGCAGAGCCTGAGCTAGACACCTTTGGATACTGAGCTCTGGGCAGAGGCTGATACCTCTATACCTCTGATACATCTAGATAACCTCTGGATAACTTTAGATGACTTAAAGGTCTTTGGATATCTCTAGATACATGTACCTAAAAATTATCTCTAGAAAAGTTCCCATAGATACCTCTGGATGCATGCCTCAATTAGGTCGACAGACGTGTTTTTTTTCATTTGTTTCGTTTAAGCATTTCGGGTGTTCAAATATGGCACATTCAATAACCATCTATCAATCGACTGACAGTGGGATATGTGATGACTATATATCGGCCGATTTAACAGACTTGGTCTTTCACCATCTTGACCGGATACAGTGATGTCCTCCGTTTCGGATCATCAAACCTCAAAAAAGTTCCACCATATGACTAATTATATAGTATATTTGTGAGAACTCGATCTACCAGCAGTGAAATGCAAATCCAGAAAAATTTAATCAGGTATAATTTTAGCAGGATACGATTATTATTGTGGTGTACACTGATCGATATAATTGAAAATCTACCGTGTATACCTAAGGCTAAACTATTAAATTAACGTTATCTGAGTGACAATTGACCAACTTTATTTATCAGATTGACAGATATGTTAATGTTGTCGATGCCGTTTGAAATCCATTTTTCGAACATCACGACGTTTTTCTGGATTGGATACCACCTTCTATCCTCTTAAAATGATCCAGAGTTAAAATTTAAGAAATCAAATCCGCATAAATCTGAAGAACACACGCTGTGATTTCCAAAACACGATGACATCCACAACAAAAATCAAACATTTACCTCTCCGAATTCGAGTTGCCAATCGGAGCACCATTTTGCGAGTTGGAGCTCGCTTCAAGCGGAGTTTTGGACATCAATTATACTCCTTAAACAGACCTGCACGACACGTCTGTGTCTCATGTACGCAGACGAGAAAAGTTTATAAAAAATCCGCCATCACTTGTTTTTGACAAGACAATGTATAAATCTGATAAAGAAACCATGGCAATCGCAGGCTTTGTTTTATCGCCTGGAAAGAGTCTGGTGTCTAGTTTCCTGTTGAGCAAGGAAATCCAAAATGGAGGAAGGATGGAAACTGGATGCCTTCGATGACGGCTCGCTTAGTAAGTCTCCGAAAAGCAGCTAATTTGTGGTGTCATTTGTTCTTTTGCGTACACAGTCGCTCATTCTAGCGTTATTTTGTTTTAGAAATCGTTGGCGAAGCGCAGTTGCGGAAATATGGCCAGTTCCTTGACGAATACGCTTCGCAATTGAAGGCGATCGAAGATGCTCTCGATGACTCCATGGGGGAGTCGTGGGACTTCACGCTTGATCCGATCTCTCTTCAGGTAATTTAGTAACAGCAAGTCAATTGTATAGCTGGATT
Source organism: Bergia sp. 'catenularis' (assembly GCA_025434825.1). NCBI lineage: Eukaryota > Metazoa > Cnidaria > Anthozoa > Zoantharia > Parazoanthidae > Bergia > Bergia sp. 'catenularis'. The sequence goes on along the minus strand of JANRMR010177891.1, from coordinate 10,162 downwards.
ATTGTTAAGTTTTTAGTGCGGCAGCAAGAGAAGTAACATCTTAACATTGGTGTGCGATTATTATCACACTGCGTCTGCGATCTGCAAGTGTAGTATGTCCAAAGAAAATAATCTGTGGTAGTTGCAAAGTCATAGATCAAGAGATAGCATCAAGTTTTAAATTAAAGTACATCAACTTAGAGCTGAGTGCTCTATGTGTTCCGGGTAAATTCTTATACATTTTATTGGTTCCGAGTTGATAAACGAGACATCGGGACATTTAATTAATTTTGGAAGAAGGCAATATGATCACGTGATCTTGTGTATTGACATCACTGAATCACACAGATGTCAAGTTTTTTGTTTCGTCTGGCATGAGAAATGTATTTGTTTTAGTTAGGGGCGGACCATCAGATCTCCAGGGAGGGGAGTGGGCAGTTACCAAAAAAAAAAATCGTGCAAGTGCAAAATAGTAAGAAAAAAAATCATGCAAAAGTGCAACCACTATAAAAAAATCATACAACCTGAAGTGGGGTCATTTACATAATTTGTTGACATGACATGCCCACAAGTTGCTAAACTCGGATAATACATTTGAACGTAAATTTTGAATAAAATATCTCCCAAAATGTAGGAAATACAATCTAAGATGTGTGATATTAACAAAATTTTCCATGGCCAATGTTCGGCCCACTGCTAACCAAGGCTTTACATTCTTATTTGTATTAAGCATGGCTGCATTTCTTGAAAACAAATGCAATGACAGTGCTTAATAAATCATAAATACTACTACTACTACTACTACTAAGTACTACTACTACTAATAATAATAAGGCTTTCTGCTGTCACACTGTGTGTATGTTGCCCTTTGAATGGCTCTCCATTTTCATCGAACAGGTGAAATAGCAACCGTACTAACTAGCTGGACAGATTTTGTGTCATACATCACTTTTTTATTGTAATGTATATTTTCTATGGATATATTTAGCATTTGCATCTTTTCCTTGGTGCTGACTGCCCAGAAAATTGGAGCCATAGTATTAAAATGAAAATGTGGGAATGAAAAAAAAATTGTGCAAGCCCAGCATTGGCCAAAAAAAAATCTTGCAGCCCCAAAGCTACATGTACTCAAAAAAACCCCTGTACAAAAAAACTGCCCACCCCCCTCCCCAGAGATCTGATGGTGCACCCCTTATTATAGAGGCTAACACCATGGTCTCGTAAACCAAGGCTGAACTGTCTAAAAATTCTTAATGATTAGTTGAGTGTTTTATGTATGAGGCCAAGAGATGAAGAGTTATTTAAGCGATTTACTAAATCAAACTTACAAGTGATCCTTGACAACTTTTTTTTCCCTTGAAAGTCCTTGAAAAGTCCTAGAATTTTATTTGTCTGAAGTTGTACGAACCATGGAGAGAGAACACCTGAAAGAGATTATTTCCAGGTGGCATTAGGAGCTAGTAAGCTACACTGTGTACATGTCAAAGACTGCTTACAATAGCTTTGTTGATAAGAATTCAATCTGTTTCCTCTCTCAGGTTCTTCCATATGAGCAGACAAAGCTCTTGGAGATTATCAAAACAGATAACAAGGTATTGGTGGGGCTTATTTACTGTACATGTAATACCGTATTTCTTATATACACAAAGTTTAAGTCGAATCCTGTTTTTGGCCTTGAAATCTTGGACTTTTTACTGTATCCTGAGTATAAGTTGACCCCTCATTTTCAAAGTATTTTATTCACAAATTGAGCTCAAATTCATAAAAAAGTCTCTTCCATTTGTTCATGAATGAAAATTCTGAAATACTTCACAACTAGAAGATAATATAAAGCCCAAAGTTGTGCATACACATAAAAACAAAATAATATGAAACAGCAAAAACTCAGCAAAGTTTTTTTTATCAAAACAGCAACGCCTTATCAATGCAACACTTGTTTCATGCTCTCAGCCACAGCCAGTCAAATGGAGCGATCCCACAGAAACCCACTTACTGTAAATGTTATAAGTTTCAGGGCATGTACTTATCAAAAAATAGTCTAAGTTATCATTTGAGCCACATTCAAAACACATGAAAATATGATTTGTGATGTATAGAATGTAGATATCTATTTTTGTTTCACGAACAAAAGTGTGTATGCCCATTCAATATAAACAACAATTTTCACACTCAACACAAAGCAGACATGTCCCAATAATGTCTCATTTTCCAGAAAGATAAAATTTACGTGTTTACAGTTGTGTGGGAATCTTGTGCTTGCGGTTTCCACAGGCACTTACATATTTCACTGAAATGAATTTTTTATGCGTCTGTCTGCAGTATTCCATTTTTTATTATTAAATAGAAAACTACCAAAAATTGAAGCCTAAATATATGGTCCATTGATTAGAATGAAGCAACTTTATTAAAATGAGTATTTTTGCGTGACCTTCCTGAAAATTGGGTCACGATTTTCAAGAGCAAGATTTTGTGACCTTTGTTTAAGTCGAGGTCATTTTTTGAACTTTTATTTTGGGTCTCAGAAAATTGACTTGTAGTCCGGGAAATACGGTATTCTATCTTACTCAATCAAAGTTGTTTTATGCCAGGTGCCATGCTCAAGCCCAATTTAAATGAACCATTAGCTAAAAACTTATTTACATGTGCATGTAGTTTAAAGAGTTTTGTGAAGTTGTTGAGTGGTTGTTGTGTCTGACTCATAACCAAGATGTTATCAGTTTGAACTGTGATTTAACCACCATGTTGTATTCTTGAACAAGACAATTTACTCTACTTGTTCAAGTTGGCACAGTTTCTCAACATTTGAGAACAAGCTTCTGTCACACTAGGAAGGGCTAAGTAAACGTTCAACTCATTTAAATACTTAGTCAATTTGTAAATTCTGTCAGTGAAAAAATACCCGGTCAATTTTTTGATGAACAAGATATAAAAACTCAGCCAACATCAGGGTGATCATAGCCCAGACAGTGACATCCATGAAATCAACAAGGATGAGACTGTGCAGATGTGAAATGTTTCACATTGGGCCAGTGCACTTTCATGCTGGGCCAGTAAATTTTGAATTTTACTGGTCCAATGGACCAATAACCGAAAATGCTTAATGTCAAGCCCTGAAATGCATTTATCTGTAATGATTCTGTTTGTCAAAAGGGTTTCTTTGTCAAATTCAATTGCCTTTATCAATACACCTTAACTACAATTATAATATTATCAAGGCTACAAATAACTGCCGCACATCAGACATGTATTTGTCAGGTAAAAGTGGCAAATTGTTCAGCAAAAACAAATTCTGGTCAGAGACAAGACCAGGCACTTTGGTTGTAGAAATGTTATTGATCTTTCTGATTAAAATGAGCCATTTACTTGGAGATACATCTAAAATCCTCATTCCTCAATCTAATTTGGTGATGCAGTTACATGTACATTGTAAGACTATGGACAAGTCACAACCCTCTGCAGCAAGGCATTCCGAGTTTATGGAACACAGATACAGTCTGTATAAATTTATTGTGTCATAATAAAATTACACTTGATTGATTGTTGGCCACTTTGCATGCAGATTAACCCTGAATAACCATGTTACAAGACAATGACTTTTGACAGACGATAATGTACATTGTACATGCATGACTACATCAATAAACATATTTCATTATTACAACCTATGACAGATAAAGAAACACTTATGTCCGGCCAGTTTCATGATTAATTTTGTCTGGTAAACTGTGCTCCTGATCAGACAAATTATGTCTGAAAGACCAAAAAAATTATTTGCAGCCTTGTAGTATTGGAAAGAACTAATTTTTGAAAGCAGCAGTTTTGCATGAAGTGTATTCATATGAAACTGCATGCCCCTTCAGTTATTTAGAGTGTCTGCAAGTGTCTTGTATACAGAACTCACTCAGGTTATTTTTATGTGTAGAATATCATATTTCCTGCAGCAAGTGATTTATTTAAAAGCACCCTGGTTACTTTTTAATAAATTGTAATGTCTTACTCATTCAATTTTATTCACTTTTAATTACAATAGGTTTTTAACAAAGTCATCACTGTGTTTGCTTCCCTTTGCCGTGAGATTGCAGAACTGAAGTATGAGGTATGCAGTGATATGCTCTGCTTTGGTACATCTGCTACTTCAAAATACTTTTAATTTATTTAATATTTTTAGTTGATTGAGGTTCATTTAAATCAATCAGCAGGGTTCAAAATTTAGATGGTGGCTAATTTAGCCACAAGCCATTTGCTGTAACCCTTTCAAAGCCAAATGTGGCTGTGATGTGCTGTTAAATTCTCCTAAATGGTATCCATCTTTTTTAAACAGTTTGGGAGAATTTTGTATTTTATATTGGTTGGCTTTCAGTGTGATCAATTTCATTATTCTCAAAACATTCTATTTTGTACCAGTTGATAATTTTATTGCAAGAAGATACACTAACTGTAGTTGATAAATTGGCCCAAGTTATATACTATTAAATGGTTAAAACAACCTCAAATTCTATTAACAAGCCCAAGAGCTTTGAGAAAGTTTTTTGAAGGTCATGCAGAAACTCAAATTATGTTAATTATCTTCCCAGTATCTTTTTTGGTATTTTTGTATTATTTATTAGTAGTTTAATATTTGTAGTTTTAGAATTGTTTTAGTTTTTATTATAATTTTGGCTCAGGTAAATTAGCTTATAGCTACTCTTAAATTTGAGTTGAAATAAAGTTATATTTCTATTATATCTTGTGCAAGAAGCTCACGCTCACAAGTTAAAAGTTAACATATTACATTAAATCTGGAATATTCCTAGTTCTACATGTAAATCTGGAAAACTTACAAGTGGTCCGTGGAAACAATAAACAAGAGCACAACTTTAACAGTTACATACTTCATTTTTAAAGTTCTGAGGGGCAGTCTTCAAAACTTAAACAAAACTGAAGTGTACTGTCCTTACAATCAGAATACAGGTATCTTTTTGTTGGTTAAGTGGTGAGATTACAACTTAACCTACAAAGCAGCTGCCTCACCTCCTTCACACAGCAGGGCCCTTGGAATCCGATTTCTGAGGGCACCGCTGTGCAAAGGAGATGTAGCGGCTGCTTTGGAGGCTAGATTAATTACAACTGGGAAAGGTGAGGATCTTATAAGTTGAACTGAATGTCACAGCAAACACTGGGGAGTAGTTTGAATTAGAAAACTGGTTTTTTACATGGACAAGTAAGATACATGTGGGGTTTGATCAACAATAGTTGATACATATGACTGTGTTATTTCAGTTAGTAACCCTTAGTTAGGCACCACTCAGTCAAATACCACTGATCACACACCACTTCATCACACACCTCTTCATCACACACCTCTTCATCACACACCTCTTCATCACACACCTCTTCATCACACACCTTTTCATCACTGAGGCACCTTTTTCATCACTGAGACACCTTTTCATCACCAAGACACCTTTTATCACTGAGATACCTTTTCATCACTGAGACACCACTCCATTTGACACCACTTGCTTTTTTTGCACAACTACTGTACCCACTGTGTGTGGAGCCCATTCCTGTTTTGACAAAAAATTATTTAGTACCAGCAGGTTAATTAGTCTGTATTGGACCTTCAAGTTTCTTAGTAAACTATTGCCAGAGTTATTGCAATGCCCCTGATGTGTCAAGCTATTTTTAATCATATCTGGTGGTTCTACATGTATAACTCATACTTTTGAACACATTTTTGGTCTTGTAGGCTGAAAGCAAATTCTACATTCCACTACTTCTCTACGAAGAAGCAGGTGAGTGTGAATTGAATTGACCCAGAGGGTAACATTTACAGAAATGCAAGAGTTGAGATACATGTGGAGGTGTCTAGAAGTGGCCAGAGATGTCTAAATGTGTCCAGAGGTACATGTACATGTATCTACAGTAGACACCTCTGGTCACCTTTACTTTAAACACATGTGGAAAATCACCTGTCTTGATTTAAGAGTGTTCAAAATTATGTACAGTATCTTGACACCTCAGGTCATATCTAGATACCTCTGGACACGTTGAGACATCTCTAGACACATCTAGACACCTCTGGACACATCTAGACACCTCTTGACACATCTAGACATGGCTAGACACATCTAGACACCTCTGGACACATCCAGACATCTCTGGACACATCTAGACACCTCTGGACACATCTAGACATTTCTAGACACATCTAGACACCTCTGGACACATCTAGGCACTTCTGGGCACACCTAGACACCTCTGGACACATCTAGAGACCTTTGGACACATCTAGACACCTCTGGACACATCTAGACACCTCTAGACACATTTAGACACCTCTGGACACATCTAGACACCCCTGGACACATCTAGACACTTCTAGACACATCTAAACACCTCTGGACACATCTAGACACCCCTGGACACATCTGGACACCTTTAGACACCTCTGGACACATTCAGAGGTTTCTTGACACATCTAGACACCTCTTATTGAATTAACACATCTAGATACCTCTGGACACATCTAGACACTTCTGGACACATCTAGACACCTCTAGACACATCTAGACACCTCTGGACACATTTAGACACTTTTGGACACATCTAGGCACCTCTGGACACATCTAGACACCTCTGGACACATCTAGACACCTCTGGACACATCTACAGGTGTATAATTTATACACCTCTGGACACATCTAGGCACCTCTGGACACCTTTAGACACCTCTGGACATATTCAGAGGTCTCTTGACACATCTAGACACCTTTGGACACATCTAGACACCTCTGGACAGGTCATCCCACCTTAAAACATTCCAACATACAATAGTGGCACTTTAATGTAGTAGATTTATATATAGGTCAATTTATTTGTCAGTGAGAGCATTTTATTAAATCATGGCAGTGTGATTATTGCAGGAGCTGAGAAAGTGCTGGAGGAAGGAGAGCCCCAAGTCCGCCTTGGTCGTATGCTGCCACTGCTTCAGGTGTGTGACACTGTCACATAAATTTGTGTATTATTACTAACTGTAATTTGTGTGGCATTGAATATAAGCTAACATACATGTACTATTGGGCAATCTGAGATGATGTCACTTGTTAACATTTCAGCATCATACAAACAAAATGTTTTTTTTGTATAATTAATCAAACAAGTTTTGTGCTAGTCCTTAGAAATTCCTTGAATTTAATTTCTATTTTCAAGGGTGCTTGAAAAACCCTTGAAATTCAGAATTTTGGCCAAAACTTATTGAAACTCCTTGAATTTTTGCTCTGAAGGAAAATTGTATAAACTTATTGCACATCAAAATTGGTAATAAATGTATACATGTACATGAGTGCACAAGCCCCACATATCATAATTATTGAACTTTCTGTTTAGAAAAGGAGGCCATCAGAGTGAAAGTAACAGAAGAGGATTTAATCTGTACTTCAGTAACCATTTCCCCAGTACATTAACTGAAAAAAACCCAGAGACCATGAAATTTCCTCAAAAAATCCTGGGGTTGGCAAGAACCATAAAGCCAATTCCAGTTACATGCTGCCAAATACCAAACATTTACACAGTCATACACTTGACCTGTAGGCTGATCACAGAATACTGATTTTGCAGGATATCTCAAACTTTATCACTCGTGCTTATGAAGTTGTGAAGGCTGTTGTGCAACAACTGGCATCTTTGTATACCAAGTGAGTTTGAATCATATAACCAATATGATGCATGTACATTTGTAAACTCTATCCAGGAGATTTTGATACACTTATTTGTCAAAACAGCTTTGTTCTGCATATTTCTTCCCATTAGAACTTTCATTTCTTATATTAATTTACATTTTTCCCTTCAGTCTAGCTAAAATAAACGTAAATTAATCAAAGCAAAGACGCTAATAAGTATTTGCAATCTACATGACTTATTGTATTATCACAGCATACAGGGTTTGCACAGTCCTTGAAAGCCATCGAATTTGGTTGAACAGAATTTAAGGTCTTGAAAACCCTTGAAAATGATGAAAAGTCCTTGAAAGTCATTGAATTGTTTTTCCTATCAATATTGTATGTGATCGTGCCATTAGAAAATATTATAGTTTTTAGTAAGTGTGTGGTATTGGTATATTAAACTGGATTTTATTTTTTTTTAGTTGAGATTGATTTACCAGGGACAAATAATTATAACTGAACAAGGCTTTGTTTGAGCAGTAAAACAAGCGTGTCTTTCTAATAATGAAAAATCTCAACTTTGTTAGTTTGCTTCTCCAAAAAGGCCCAAATAAAGGACTTTGTTTTAATGACAAACAGTAATGAAACATAAATAGTGATAAACTACTTTGTTCTTGTGGTTTACCTTGCGCTACGACAAGTTTTTTAGTCCTTGAAAAAAAAATTTGAAGTCCTTGAAAATGCTTTAATTAATTTTGTTGTTGAATTCCTCTGTGAATCCTGCTACATACTACATGTACAATGTAAAAAATTTAACGGTTATTTATTTTCTTTAAATTTGACGGTGATCTGTTGAAAAAGTTCTCAAAGTGGGGATGCTTGCTTGTAACGTACATATAATTCATCTTTATTTGTCATTTTTATACTACAGGGGAGGTCCAAAAGTTATCGATGTTACTGGAGTGCATTTTACGGTATGTCACAAGGGTGAACTGGTATTCACAATGCATTGTGGTAAAAGGAACAAAATATGCAAAGAATGTAAACAAAGATGGTGGCTGGTCGTGATCATGGTCCACCGCGACTTTCAGAAAAGAACAGAACCTCAGTGACTTGTGCCTCCAACTTTCACGGTACATGTAGTAGGCAACACAACACTTGTTATTAGGCATTTTTTGCCTACTGCTGCAAATCTGCATCAAAGGCAGCCATGCGTGTTTACATTCTTTGCATATTTTGTCCCTTTTACCACAATGCATTGCATGGCACTATCTTTTTCGGTATGGTGAATTACATGTAAACCCTCGAAAGTGACTGAATAATACATACACATGTACAACCATACAGTATGTACCTACATGTACTTACACACATGTATGAATACCTGTGCTTGTATGTGTTAATCACCCAGTGTTTTCTTTCTTGAGAAAGCAAAAACAAAAAGAAGGATCTGCTCTGGTGCTAAGGCATAGCATCTCTTTGCTTCTTGTTACTGTAGACAGTGTTTGACCACCTGGGTAGTCTGCTGGCTGTACTGATGAAGTTGGACGACATTCTTGATTCAAGTCAGACACTTAAGGAGCACTGGAAACAGTATAGAAGGTAACTCTTAACAACAAATAGCGTTCTAACCGTTTTAATTATCTCTTTAGTGCCTAGTGGCAAATAAGGCCTCTACAGAGCGTTTCCACCCTTACCTGTTAGCTGCTGCAGACTCGGATTTCTTTCCAAGATTGCCAACCCACCTTGTTTCTCTCTTTCCCCACTGTACACCTCCAGGTCATCTTTGGTCTTTTTTTCGTCTTTTTTCTCTTGTGGTTTAATGTGCCTAGCTAGTATGAGACTGAGGAGTTTAATGAAATTAGTATCGAAGGACTAGGCCTATTATGTTCTTGAATGTTTTGAGTTTCAGTGTTACCAAGCTTATCAGTGGATTGATAACTTAGGTAAAAATGTTTTTTTTAGAAAAAACGAACTATTTGGTGGTTTCACTTTGTATTCTTTCCTGCATAACAAGAAAAGAAAAAAATTCAAGAAACAAGGTCTATCGAAAATCAGTGAGTTAGCAACCAAGAAAACGCGGGTAACCAAAGCATCGCTCCATCAAATGTGCAGATTAAATGTATGTCATTTCCGTGATTTTTTAGCGTGTGCAGTGTTGAAAGTAATTGTTAACACAAATGAGTTATCCGGTAAGTTTGTACACTCTAAATTTATGTTCTAAAATGTGATAATGATTAATCTACTAGCCCGAGTTCAGGCTACTGCATGCCCTCTTTATTAACACTGCTTTGTTCACTGACAAGGATGCTCAAAAGTGTCTATCACAACACAGCCATGTTTGGGGTTGATGAGGAAAAACTGCGTCCATTTGAGAAGTTACTGATGAGTCTGGAGGGTCAGGTTTTTGATGGAGTCATTCTGCAGGTAATAAAGTTTAATCCAGGCTTCCTGGGCTTTCAGGGTGAAAACTTGCGCGTGCTTAGCTTTTTGTTTTGAATTCTAGCGTTATTCGCCATCTTTCATACAACGGTTTCAAA
>JANRMR010177880.1:0-12072 GCA_025434825.1 Bergia sp. 'catenularis' | reverse complement strand
GTAATTACTACCCTGCAGGAAGAGACTCCAATTTGAAGAAACTCAAACGAAATATTTGAGATTAGATCACTGAAAACCCCACTCTATCTATTATTTGAAGCTGCTTTCAGACAGCTCCTGTCCATGCCCCCATGTTGTGCATTGTACAAGGGTTGTAAGGTCACAGAAATGTCATGGAAAATCATGGGATTTGAGAATGGAGATTGAGAAAATGACCCAAGGTCATGGAATTTTAGGTTGTTTGTCCAAACTGAGTTTTGCAGAACATTCGAAAAAGTGTGAACACTTAACATTAAATTGTTTTCAGTGGCCATTCCAGGGCAAGCAATCTTTGTCTTCAAGAGAAGTAATAGTCTGAGAGTTCTGTATTCGCAGTTTCTGCTGATTGTAAGGACTACAGACTCAGTTTTGCAGTGTTACCCATGACTCGATGTTAAATTTCATAAATACCAATGTGGATATGAACCATTCACACTTCTGTGCTTTGTTGAAGATTCAGACTTGTAACCCTTCTGGCTGGTATTTATGTATATTCATCACCATGTTGAGGCTAACACTGTAAAATTGAGTCTATATAGTCCTTGTAATCAGCGACATCTGGAAATGCGAAACTGGGCTATTGCTACCTTAGTTGTGACTGGGGCTGTCAAGAAATGATACCTTAAATCATGAAAAAGTAATCATGGAATTTTATTCTGGTCAGGAGAACTAGACAGTGTTGAGCAAAGGAAGTGTTATTGTTGTGGGTTATATTTAAAATAAAACCTTATAATTTATTAGAACTGTTTTTAGCATTGTAGCAATACATTACATTTGGTAGTAGGCATCCATTAGTCTCAGAAGACTATGAGAAAAAAATAATTAAATACAAATAATAATGTATTAAAGACTTTATTTGCAAAAATAATATTAGGGCTTCTGTTTTTGCAATGCCCAGTGAAAATAACAGACTGAGATAGCAAGGTACCTGGGACCTTCAAGATTGCTGTGGTCATTTGTTTTTGCTACATTCACCCTCACACCATTTTGATTACAAATATGTTGCTCCAAAATGTTCATTATAAAATTATTATTACTTCCGGTTTCTTCTTCAAGATGAAATAAATCTATAATAGATTATGTTTGGTACCAAACTTTTATTTTCAGCAATTTTGAGAATTATTGTAAAACATACATTAGTTTTATTTTAAATTTCTTGGATAATTTTATTGCCTTAATTGTTTTCATTCCCATATATTCTGGGAAAGCCCTATTTTTCTGTAAAGTTTGCAGGAAATGGCACTATTTATGTTAGCATCATAATCAGACAAAATCTACCAAACATGTTCTTCCCTCTTGTGAATTCAAGGACAACTGCAATCATTCCTTGTCTTTAACGGGGAGTTTCTTGGGGTTCAAGGTACCTTAATTGGAGGCAACAAAGCCTGTTTATTCAACATTTTTATTAGACAGTAGACATACAGTTGACTCCTAATAACTTGAAAATTCAAGGGTAAAATTATAAAGAAAATGACCCAAAGGGGAAACAAAATTACTTGATTTGGTGCAAGGTTTGAGTTAACTGGAGTCAACTGTACTTTAAAAATAATTTATTGAATGTTGTGAAGAATATTGTGATGAAGGTTAGAAAAATCTTTACACAAGGCAGTTTTTTCAAACTTGCTATTCACTGTAACAGGTGGTTGAGAACTGCAGACAATTTGAAAAAGGACTTCTTGTTACATTTCTCAGCCCAGAAATAGTTCACATCAGAGGCGTATCTGTCTGAGGTTTGAGATTGTTCTATATTGTTTGCAATACTTTTCAGATAATTTTATTTTAGTGAAGAAATATATCTCGTGTTTACTGTTACAGCCCATATGGATATTATCATTGTTAACATCAAAGTAACCAATCATGTCTACAGAGCTGCCAACCAACACATATTTCATGGTGGGAACAGGAATGCTCCACTTAAAAAAGTGCAGCTCTATTTGAAATAAGCACAAAAGATTAATGGCATCTTAAAGAAAAATTTAGAGCAGTGAAAAAAATAGAAACAGAACTACAAGAGTTGTGTAGCAATAAAGGATTGGTAAACCTTTGGAAGTGAAAAGGCTGGAAGATTTATTGTGAGATCATTTTTTTTGTTTCTGCATGATAAGAAATTTACTTAATGCTGTGGCGATAATCAGGCAAGTTTATAAAGCATTTGAAAATAACTAAAGATGTTTTTGATTTAAGTTGTTAAAAATAATACACTATTTTCTACCTCATTGGGTAGAATAAAAGTAATATAATTATAGGCAAAAATATGTAAAAATGGAAAAAACGAGTTACAAAGTTTAAGTATACAGCAGGGAATGCTTATGTTCATTAACAGAGCTAATACTGAATTCTTCTTTCACTGAATACCAAACTTTAAGAAAGGAGTTTTGCTTCATTAACCACAGAAATCCAGGATATCAAAGATTCTCTGTTGATCTCATACCCATGGAGAACATCGTGTTATGCTAATATTTAGCAACTTTCTGTCTTGGGCAATTACTTTTGCTTTTACATGTTGTTTGACCCATGGTTTCATTTTTTTATCATTTTGAAGGGGCAAAATCATGTTGCTTAGGTACATCATTTTGTCTCGTTGAGCTAATTCCTTTCTTGAGTCAAGTGGCACTTATCAACATGTTCTGAAGCAGATGCTAGCACATGACTCCCCTCGGCATGACACTGATCTGCCTCAGGTTAGCCCCCAGCTGAAGCTGCTACTCATGCATGCTGCCAAGTTAAAGTGCCTTACTCATGCTATCAACTCAACCACTGTGTTGCCGATTTTCATCTGATTAAAGCAAAAATATTGCGTTTTTGCCCTCTGTGTACTGGAATGAGGAAAATTGCATATTAAGTAAAATGGTGTATTACCATTACACGATTTTGTTCAAGGTTGACAAATTGTACAGTAACTTGGTTTGTAATTAACCAAATTCTATATCAATGTGTAAAGTATAAAGTAATGTCAATAAAAGAATTTGTAGATTGGTTTGTGGTGCTCCATACTTGACTCTTGTCTTAATTTCTTTCTAAACAAGTCTACAACACAAGATTATTTACAGATAATGGCTAATTGGCAGATGGCAGGTTATCAGTGAGACCAACCACTAAATGGCAGGGTATCAGACCAAAATCGTACACTTCCAAAAACAAGTGCCCTCGCACATTGGATTTTGGAAAATAATTTTAGCATTGATAAATTGACCAAAACCTGTTAATAGAATATTTTAAATTTTTCCTTTAATGTTCTGCTCAAAGTTCCAACAACTGATGCAGTAAAAAGGGAGTTCAACTGATTTTTAATGTTCAAAAATTGTATATTTGAGGCTCTGTCAATTTGCCATACAAACAAATTATTCTGTGGTTGTACAAAGGTTGAGAAGTTGACAAGCTGTCGTAACACCTGCTACCAAAAACTGGCACAAATGACCAATTACATATACCAACATTTTGAAAAGTTCAGAGCCACAGCAAAATGAAAAACGGATGAGAGCCACCCAAGACTGACAGGTGAAACCTGTTTAAATTAAACCTATGATTTCACAAAATCAAATCAAATTCACTTTTTATTTCTGCTTTGAATACAGAGTTTATATTGGGATAATTTTGCAAAGATAAATAGAAAAGTATCAAATATACAATTATTTTTTATAAAAATGTCTTTTTAAAATGACAAGCACACATATCCAAATTCGATATTTACACATTCTAACTTACAAGTTTCTACAAGTCTGCAATGAAATGGACAAAAAATAATGTAACATTAAATAATTATAATTATCTTGTCCCTGCATTAAACAGTCGAAAATTCATTATTGGTGGGAGCTCAAGATTACCTACTGATTAGAATTTCACAAACAATTATAGTCTGTTTAAATTGTATAATAATGTGTACCAACCTGTAGTTTTCTTAATCTAGGCAGAAAAAGAATAATTCAAAATAGAAATCAGCCTGCATAATAAAAGAGTTCAATGCATACAATCCCACAATAGAGACCTTAAGATACCCGTCTATCGGTATACGGGTAGCCTTCCCGTAACTGTTCGCACACATTGCTGTAACTCGTTCCAGCCTTACTCCTACCCGTTTTAGCTCACATGTAGACTGCTGTTTACCCCGCTAAAATGGGGTAGTGCTACTGGGTAAAATCGATGACATCATCAAAGCATGGAGCTACCCGTTACCCGTACACCGATTCTGGGGTATCTTAAGGTCCCTAATATCTAAATGGATAGGGGGAGGGGGTGAAAGGGTAGTCAAATCCATTGATCTTGCTTGTTTTGCTCAACAATGAATGCATATTGATCTGAATATATGCATTTTTAATTGTTAAATCACAAATCTAGTCCATAAAACTCTCCTTAATCTGGATCCACTATATTAATGGGAATTTGCAAACTGAAAATTAATTATCTTTAAAATCCCCAATTTGAATGAAATTACTTGCAAAATCCACCAATCCACAAACTTCTTTCACTGGCCCTCTAAACCATTCAAGACATTACAAATAATAAATGTTGCACGTTAATGTTATAGAGCATGTCAATTTGGTTCATTTCAATCTTAGCTGTCAAAACATCTCCAAAACTGCCACATAACTTGTATGCTAATTTCAGACTAGAGTCTGGAATATATTTTTCACCGAGTTTCTTTTAAAATCATTTTTACTTGCACAAAAAATCTGACAAATACGTACACTGTAATTATATCTTTGATTACTGAAGTTCTAATTGCAAAAGCAAAGTTGAAAGTACCTTTAGTTAGTTGGTTACAAAACCATGTTGTCTAGACTAAAGTGTACACATACATATACATGTATGAAAATGTCATTTTTTTAATACATCAGGAGTCACCAATTAGATGAAATATATGCCATGCTGTTGGAGCTTTATTTAAAGTCTGCACTTTGAATGAGCCATTCCAACAACTGTGTAATTGCCATTGTTTGACCTTAGGCCCACTTTTGTCTAGCGGAAACTTTAATGGTCATATTGAATCTAAGGGCTGCAGTAAATAAGTTGTTCAGGTTATTTATACTGGATATAAACATTTTGAAAGTAGGGCCTGATTTTGTGATCAGCAATGGGAAAATTTTGAAGTTCATTAATTTTCTCCAAAACAGAAAGGAACCTACTGTAGATTTATTTAAATCTCTTCCCTTTTTGGGTCATGAGCAAATTTCCAATTAGAATGGATTTGATAACACATTGAAAATCAATGTGATTATTCACATAAATTATTTGGATGGTTGTACTACAGCAAACTGCAAACCAAAACAGTTGAGCTTTAAACTTTCCACTCCCCAAACTACCAGCTAGGAGATGTTGGTGAATCTTCTGTAAATTTCTTATGAATAGTTTGGGAGAATTTTAAATGTCATCTAAGATCAGTTCCTTTATTCTCATAACATAATTTATCAATTAGTATTTAAAACTTACAAAGAGAATAAATTATCGAGGGTCTGCAAAGGGGTTTTACATGATCTGTTATTGCTTATGTTTACTTTCCATGACCTGTCAAAGGGGAGATTTATTTCCTGTGATTTGTTAATGAAAGGTCTGTCATGCTTTGTGAAATACAAAATATACTCTTTGAGATTCATGAATAAGGTTCAAAAGTGGCGTTGTTTCATGAAAAATCAAAATCAAAATGAATCTATAACTAATATTGTCTTTTCATATTATTTTTTGTGATTCATGAACTGCTGTATTTATTTCCTGTGAACCATGCACAGTACCACCTTACCGACCCTCAGTTACAGCTTGGTGGGAGTGAAAGGATTTTCTTAATTATTATTTGTAAATACATTAGTCAGAAAACCAGTCTAGACCTGATCATGAGCTGGGTAAAAGTTTTTCCTTTACTGTTTGTTTTTCACATGGTGAATGGATCAAGCTTCAGTATGCTAATTCGTATACTGATGTACATATTCAAAACTAAATAATATACTTTTCACATAATACAAGTGGCCACTTCAGCATTTAGCTTGGTGTACAATATTTACTTGGTGTACCAATTAAACCTTTTCAGGGTTCGCACAGGATTTCAACAACAAAATTCAAGGACTTTCAAGGACTTTAGGATCTTTTGTAAGGATTACAAAACTTGTCAAAGCAAAAGGTAACTCAAAACCAATGTACCTCATCATAACATCACAAGAACAAAGTAGTTTTAATTATAACAAGTGGCTTCAAGTAGCCTGCACAATGGCCTAAAGAAGACAGTCTTTGTCGGTTCCTTTGTGCGATCATACCGCTGACTACTGAGCAATATACTGCGGGCTGAGCCAAATGCGACCTGAATGGCCTCCAATTTTTAACAATGTGCCTCCGGCCATTGTAACTATTTATGCTTTGAACATTACTACTGTAGTTGTTATTAAACAACAAACAGGCTTTTATTGAATCAGTTTTTGGACTAACAAAACTAACAAAGTTGAGATTTTTCATTTTAGACAGACATGAATGTTTTCAAAAGCTTCTATTAATAATTAACAATTATTCACAAAAGTGGAGGTAAATAGTATTGGTTTGTGGCTCAGTAAATATCCACCACTTTCATCAACATTGAGGTGAATACATGTAATTGTTTTAGTATATACATGTATCACACAAGCTGAATAACTGATGGGCCAAAAAAACTGAAATGAAAAAAAAAGAAACGGAAAGCCATTTTGTTTCTCTTTGGCTGCTCAGAGGTAAATAGCACTTTGCTAATCACTTCAGAGTTAACAAATAAGAACACATGAAAAGTACTATTCACTTGTGTGGTATATGCTAATAAATTAATATATATTTTTTATTCCTTTATAATTTTTCCAGTGGATGTACTGCTGTGTTATAAACACTGCTTGTTACTGATTTGCAAGCAAAAATGATAAACATAAATGTGGCATTATTTCCTAATGGAATGATCACATATTGTACATGTACAGTGGTAATAATAGGGCAAATAATTCAATGACTTTCAAGAACTTTTCTTCATTTTCAAGGGTTTTTCAGGCCTTGAATTTTCAATGATTTTGAAGGACTGTGCGAACCCTGCCTTTTCATTTCTGTGCCTTCTTCAATGATGTAAGTGTACTGGTTGCCTGAGCTCCTCATCATAAACTTCAGAGGAAATATAACTCAGCTAGTATTCACAGGTTATTATACGACTTGGCAGTGCAAATCTGCACCAAAACGAGTGCAAATATGACATGTTACTACACTGTTTATGAACCAGTTTGACCGGTTCAAACCGGTTCAGTGGTTCTCAGTTACTGTTGCAACAGCTTTTGTTTGTCAGATCTGAGGTTTTTGCAGTTGTAACGAGTTCAATTTACTCTGTCATAAATCACTTAATTTGCCATATAATAAACAAATTATTCAGCAGAAAGTTGTATAATACAGCTGGTTATTTTAACTCATCAGTTTTTGCTTTTTTGAGTCTTCCAACCCAAATGCTTGAAAAAATAAAACTGACTTGTAAAAACAACGAGCCGTATTAAACAACTTTCTGCTGAATACCGGTAACCTATATGTACTAACTTTTTCTAATTCACTGGTTGGGATCATCAAGTCCCAAGATGCAACAGGTACCTGATCTCAACCAAAAGCAAGCAAGTGCTAGCAAATCAACAATGGCTTTGTCCGTACATCATCGAAGAACTTGTGGTTTAGGGCTCCTTTGGCTGTAATCCGTTCATTCGGTTGATATGTCATCATTTTCTGCAGAAAACAATAGATCACCATCAATAGTTTGCTAAATTTTTTTGTGGCAGTAGTGCTACAACTCTCTAATACATACATACATAATTATCTTCATTACACTCCCTGTAGGGCTTTTCGAGTGTAATAAGCAACTTACATCAGAATGACATCAGCTTTCAAAGCTATAGCACTCAGAAGCTCCAAATTATCAGCTCAGTAGCCTAATATCCATACACTGACCCCAATGACAGATGGTGAACAGGAAATCTTGGCAAAGGGAATCAAGGGGCCTTAACACATTTCTACAGGGGTCTGCCAATTTTGATCACAAGATGTAAAACTTTGATCATTAAAGCTTCTATATCCACAGATTTTTAGTTAAGTGTGCCATTTTTGTATGTCCATGCATATATTAAAGGTTTCACGAAAAACAAAGACATTTCACGATCATATATAGAGATCACTATACTGCATAATTCCATGATTCAATTGCAATGACCAGTTGACATGCCAAGGCCACACATGCAATTTCTTCTCCTTAGTAAAACTTAAACCAAACCAAGACATTTCATGTTTTTATCAAATGCATGTTTACTTCACTTTGTCATAGTTTTGAATAAAATGAGATTGGTTTGAAGAAAAACTAAGGAACTCTTCCACAACAAATTCTGCCATCTTGGCTTGTTACAGTAGAACAAATGTGAATTGCCCAGTTCCTGGCTCCTGCAAAATGTTTCATGCATACACATGTTGACATCTTCAATTTTGTGAACATGAATTGCTTGAGCATTCCTACTGCATAGATCTCTGCAATTATTGTTAAGGAAGAGCATTATAAACCAGGAAATGGATCGGAATCTTATTAGTCACACAAACAAATGTTTTGACAGATTGATTTTCATCTTCAAGTCCAGGATGAGACTGTGTGTGTAAACCACAGATGAAAACCATGCCAGTTGGCAAAGATAAAAAATGGGATGGGAAGAAAAGTTTCTCATGCAAATCAGTCTCTAAAATAACAAGATTTTAGCAGTGAGGAAGCATTAACCATTGGATATATTTATGTTCTGAAAAAACCCCTGTGGAAATCCTGGAAAGAGCTAAAAATCTGAGCTGTCTGTTTTGACATGGGGGTGTATTTTTTCCGGAATAATCATTATCCCAGACAATTACACTTACATGCATAATATCTGAGCCCAGTTCATCTAGAGTTGGGATCACATGTTGAATATTCTGTGGTGGCCACTTGGGGAATGTTGTTTTGTAATCAGGCAGCTGGGACACTCCTGGCCAACAAGTTTCATCTGGAGTTCCCAATGTTCTGTAGATGGAAAACACACTTTAGAATAAATCAGGAAATAACAACTACAATACTTTCTGGAAGATAATTATATAAAATAATGTTAAAGGAAAATGCTCCTGAAATGCCACCAGTCACGCCCATTGAACACTCTACTGTTAAAAACTTGCCATTTAAATGTACTTTAACTTTTTTTCCTTGTTTTTCTCCTTTTTTTCTCTTCAAGGATCCCATCATTGGAGGCATGCCTCTGTGGGCAGTCCCTGCCATTTATGGAGACATGTGCAAATAAATAAATATTAAATAAATAAATGAATAAATAAATAAGGTTGTACATTGCCAGCAGTCTTGTTTGGCAGGCAAAAAGTAATTCTGCTGATGGTTCTCTTCCCTCTTGTTGCTTCCATCCTTAGTGTAAGCAAGGCTTTTAAATCCAATCAAGTGTGCAGGAAGAATGCTGACTTACCTGAAGATTCTGAACAGTTGATCAATCTCTGAATCACCAGGAAAGAGAGCTCTTTTTGTGATCTACAGAACAAATTAATTAGTACAAACAATATTTTGACTGAATTTTTCACATAATTATTTCTAGGGCCTCAGGTTTCCAGTATTTTTACCTGCAAGTTTGTAATCTTGCTGTAACACAGTGAAGACACTGCATAAAATTAAACCTCTATTTGACCTAACCTGTTATAAAACATTAACAATCAAACCGTATCCCTCCTGATGTCTTTACCTGCATACAATATTTGCAATCAGATCCTGTTATCTAAACAAGGCTTTGTT
Source organism: Bergia sp. 'catenularis' (assembly GCA_025434825.1). NCBI lineage: Eukaryota > Metazoa > Cnidaria > Anthozoa > Zoantharia > Parazoanthidae > Bergia > Bergia sp. 'catenularis'. The sequence goes on along the minus strand of JANRMR010177880.1, from coordinate 2,267 downwards.
AACCACATGAAATCACACAATCCTCAAAACATCTGTGCCTCTTATGGCTGCAAGTAACCCTAACATGTACAATTCTTCTGCACATATTTGTACCATATGCTCAAAGTTCTGTAAGTCTGCTGGTAGACTGACGCATCATCTCTTGGTGTATGTCAGAGGGATGTAAATCTTCAGCTGGTTTCAAGAGCTTCCTCAGAACACATGGTCAATGCAACAAGGATGGGGAAGAAGCAGGACTGACAATCATTTGTCAATATGTAGCAATCAACATGCATGTTTGTATAAAACTATGTATACATGTATGCAACTATGTATGTAATTGTGGTATGCTGTGGTATGAAACAAATAACTTCATAATATGACCATGGAGACTCCCCTTTGATACTAACCATTTCAGCGAATATACATCCTGCACTCCACACATCAACAGGAGTTGAGTAGTACCTGGCTCCCAATAATATCTCTGGTGCTCTGTACCACAGGGTAACCACTTCATGAGTGTAGGTTCTGACAGGAACCCCAAAAGCTCTGGCTAGACCAAAGTCAGCCAGTTTGATGGCACCAGTTCGGTCGATCAGAAGATTTTGAGGCTTCAAGTCTCGGTGGAGTACTCTATGTGAATGGCAGAATGCTATTCCACTAAGCAACTGATATAGGTAACTCTGTAACATAAAACAAACCACAACTGAAGTCTTGTCTCTATTAACAAAATATCACACACAAGGAGGTAACGAAGGATCTGAAGGAGCTGGTTCACTGGGTTGCAATAATTAGTACCAGGAGTTTCCTAGGAAGTCTTAGGGTGTTAGATGCTTTCTGAAGAACAATTATAATTTCTGTACCAACTGTGTTTCAATGAGTGTTAATAAATAGTAAAAGTGAAATGAAAGCAATGCCTTGTCTTCAGGAGAGGCCTGATAGTCTGGTGCTCAAAACACTGAAGTTAACCATGAGTGAGAAAGCCATTTTGACTTTATTACTTCCTACAGTCAATTATCAATGTAAACCATTTCTTTGTCCCTATTTGGTATCTCCTATAATATCAAATACCACACAGTTTCAGCCAAGAGGGAAGGAAGGGTTACTCCCAATAATTGACTATAATGGATATGTGCCACCCTTAAGGGCACAGGTTTTGGCTGATTTGGAAGTCTTGAAAGGGTTATGGTTTCGTAGGCCAGAATTTCTGGACATAAAGGTTTTCTCTCAAAGTTCTACCATTGGCAGTCACTTTACAAACACCAGGATATTGAATAAGAAAAAAATATGACCAATCTTCCAACCTGATACTTTTTTGCCTGTTCATAGTTACATAGTGTTTTGTCTGGTGTGAAATAGAGCATTGTCATAAGATTGGTCTTAAATTGGATTAGGTGCCACACCAATCCACTGCCCAAAATATGGGCAAGTACCACTCCCAACCACTGCCACAGTTTCTGTAAACATTTAGCTCAGTAAGCCCAGTGCCAAGTACAGCACAATCACCTTGACAAGGGCCATAGAGATCCCAGATGCTGGAGTGGAGTCCATATACTTCTTGAGATCTTGGTTTAGATACTCAAACACCAAATAAAGTTTTTTCTTAGCATGGACTACATCATATAACCTACAAGATCAAATCATAACATCAGAACCAGCAACACAGTAGAAGACAATTAACCTTCAATAGCATCGGTGTAGCCAAAACAGTGGAATCTACAAGAAACTAATTAAAGGCAACATATCTAGTACATAGCTATTTAAAAGGTATTGCAACATATTTCCACTCATTTTTAAATTTAATTTCAGTTATTTTTAAAAATTGTCTCAAGAGATTTTTAAAATATTGTTAGATAATGTCTTTGCTTCTTGAATGGTGCTGAAAGGACAGGAAATTAATGCCAGGGTTCCCACTCCTAACTGAACATTAAATTCAAGGACTTTCAATGACCTTTTCAAACAAATTCAAGGACCTTGTGCAGCAATTTAAATTGAAAGTTTTCCCTATTTTGTTGCATTTAATCATCAGACAGCGCCAGTTATTCTGCATCTAGTAACTAGTATTGTGAGTTGACCATCAGTCTAACCCGCACCCTTATTCATTCATTTCTTCCACATGTATCATCACATTTAACTGTTAAAACATAAAACAATTCATTTATGAGAATGTAAACATTACAAACTGTAATAACAAATTTAGTTGTGAAAATTTCACGAAATGTTCAGCAAATAACCACAGTCATGAAACTACAACAAGCAGTTGCGGTATAACGTCATGATAAGTGTAA
>JANRMR010177869.1:0-10777 GCA_025434825.1 Bergia sp. 'catenularis' | reverse complement strand
ATTGCTTTTGTGACCACTCAGCGAACGCACGTGTCATCTTATTGGATTTTGGAACATGTTCTTTTGACACTGTGTTTTGAATTTGATTTGTCGGATGAACAAACATTTGTTTCAATCGACCATGAATAAGCATCTACAGTTTGTAAGTCCTTTATAAAAGGGCAAGCGAACAGTTTGACTAAAAACCACTAAAATGTTGATGTTCTTATTTTTCCCGGCATTGTCAGATGAAACAAAAAGTCAACATGTGGCGAATGAGTCAGTTTCAAGGTCAAACGAAAATCTCTCTAAATGTTCTAAGTTGGCTGGCAACGTTATGGCTAGTAAAGTATGACTCAAATCCATCTGCAATTTACTTCGTAATTTTTCGTTACAGAGTAACTGTTTTCCTGATCACGCTATTCTGAACTTTTTTTAAGAAGGTTCCATGATAAGCTTTTGGACTTTAATTAAAAAATTAATACGTAAAGACAGATAGGGAGAAAATCTAAGACTGTGGGAAAATTCAGGAGGGGTTTAAACACTCTTACTTTTGTTTCATTCATTGTTTCCTCGCCTTAAAGTTTTTTTCCACAGCCCCTTCGTCTCCAAGAAAAAAGAGAATTTCAGTGAGGTGTTGTTATGCGCCCTCATTTTTGTGCAACCTATCTCGCAATATCGTTGTATTGTGCAAGATGCAAGAAAATCTACATCAAGTCAACTAACAGGCAATTTATAATGCTGAGGACAGCGCGCGCGAGTCATAATGTTCAAACGAGTCTGTAAGTGCATATGCAATGATTAAACAGTTTCGAATGTCATTTGTTCTGATATTCGTTTGTTCTCGTTATCATAAAATGACTTCTACAGTGTTCTTTGACTTGTTTCTTAGGGAAATAATATCCACAAAACCTTTGCAGTCATAGTTCGGTGTTTGTAACTGATGACTTGCAGTCACTGAAGAAAAAGAATTGAAATACAAATTAAAGAGTTTGTCTGGAAAAAGACTCTAAAGTATGAAAGGTTGCTTTGCCTACCTTGTCTCTTTCAGTGCTGACTATTCTCGTGTTGTTCTATAACGAGTTTGCTAAAAATTTTCTCATCAAGCCCCACTCTGTTGTTTAAACATTTGTTAAAACTGCAGATTAGTTAAAGTTATTTATTGATATTTCAATTTTACTATGACGTCATAACATGAATTGTCTTTGAAAAGCTGCTTTGCCCGTTACAATAGCAACTCTTGATGTAATTTTTGTCGCTGTTTGCATTGCACTTGTTCCAAGCGCTTGCTTCGTAACTTCAAAATGCACGTGTAAACTTTCTAAAAGGTAAAAAGTAAAGCGACTTTTTTTAACGAGGGTAACACGTGACATTAATTGTGTTAACTGATAAACTTGTAGCCATCGGTACGCACTTCACTTCCATTCCTCTGTCAGTGCTCCGTTGTACGGGTGTTTAGAGCTAAAGCTACGCAGATCAGAACAACGTCGAAGGAGAATGGAGTCACCAGGGATCAAACTCAGGATCTCTAGCTTCGAAGGCCGCGCACTAACCAACTGAGCTACGCCTGCAGCTTCAGTAAAAATTAGTGCGAGAAAAACTGTATTTTTTTCGATTATGTTCAAAACTTGACCCAATTTGGCAACAATTTTTAAGAAATGTGCCAAGAATGACACATCAGCAGAGCTTCAGTAGGCGTAGGTCAGTTTGCACTGCGCGCGACATCTTTGATACAAATGTTTACAAGATTGCTTAAAAAAGAACAAAAATGAATAAATAAATTTTGATCGCCGCTATCTTTTTTACATTTGTACGTATGCTCTTTAGACAAGGTTGCTGCTCAAAACTATTATATTTCATATGAACTGTCGTGATATTGCGCTAAATTTCACTGAAAGTGAAGGTGGTTTACTCATGCTATTTGAAGCTGAAAAGCCGGCGCGAGAAAAATTGCAACAAAAATATCCAGCGTAATTGGGTCTTTGGGGTGCGTTAGATTGTCACTAATCGGAAATACTCGCAAAGCAATAAGATGTAAAATGATTATTCGAACTAGGAATTAGGATTGACTTTAAACATACGGATTGTTTTGTGTGCTTTGAAGAAACATACTACACGAATTAAGGCATTAATTTTTTTATTCCAGGTAGTCCTGTTCTATAATGAAACCACTTTTCCTCCTATTAATCAATGACATTAACTTGCGCACGAACTAGCGAAATACGCCTGTTTGCAGATGATACTGTAATCTATCAGGGAATCAAGTCCTCATTTGACCGCCAAGTACTTCAGGATGAGCTGAATAACATACACACACATCCACACGCAAGCAAAGGCTGCCGATTGTTACAATAAACCTCACATTATTTCATAATTGTAATTAAAAGTAATATGAGAAAGAAAATTAAAATTGAAAAGAACGGTGTTTGTTTAAAAATGGTACTTCTAGTAAGATTTAGTAAGCACTGCCCTTGAGTAATTTCTCCACCAAATAATCTCCTTTTTAAGAGCTGAGGAACTTGTTAAAGTAAAGTACATTTGGAAGGGTGTTTAAAGCAATGCAAGTTATGATCGACTTTGAATCTAAGAATTAGCTGCAAAGATGAAATAATTGGATTGTAGCAATTTCCTTTGAAACTGAATTAATAACAATATTCAGTATTGGCACGTGACTCTAGGCTAAATTACAATGCCAAAGACAAAATAGATGTGCAAACAACTCTGCAAACGGTGGAAGCTAAAGCTGTTCCATGTTGTTTTAATAATTTTTCAAAATATTAATCCTTTATTAAGTAATTATGCCACTAATGCACTATGTTGCTGTTCAAAAACACATGAGCACCAAAAACTAATGAATTAGCTATGTACATTCGGAGCACAGTGTGAAAGCATAAAAAACAATTAATTATCTTTATTTAAAATAGAATCAGTTAGTTCTGAAATACAAAACTCATCAGCTGTATCGACTAACTTATCAAGTAAATATTCTAAGGAAAGATAATTATATTCTAAAGCAATGTCTTCCTTGCTAGTTGAAGAAACTGTGAATTTGTCGGATTCATACGACGTACGACGTTCTTGAAGAATATTAGAATTCTCTATGAAATTGCAACTCTCAGGAAACTGTTGGTTTGAAGATTCTGAAAACTGTCTTAAAGTTCCTTCTTCAGAAGCACACTTTTCTTGATTTTCTACTTTATTGTACTTTTTGAAAAAAACATTCATAAACTGATCTTTTATAAACTGTCCAACCTCGTAATCTTTGGATATTAACTCTGGTTGGTCCTTCACATCACGATATGAGTCATCCAAGATGGCTATAAAAATGTTCACTAGAATGAATGCCATAGTTATCATATATCCAAATGCAAAAACTGGTCCGAGAATGCGATTGGTGTTCCTCAGTTCATTCAAGTCCGTTGCGCCGCCCAAAGCCATCTCCATCTCCGAAACAAGTGTTCTTGTAAACGTTGAGTACCTCAGTACTGTAGAACCAAATATGAGGTAACCAGCTTGGGTAAAAGCCAGGATAATGCAAAACAGAACAACCACGTAGCTGAGAAGAGCTCCTTTTGATATGCGAATAGATGAAGTCATGATGCTAATTTCAAAGTTGAAGCGAATAAGGTTTAGCAGCTTAGATGTTCCAATGAAAACTGCAATTGATAACACTAAATTCTCGGCATCGACCCACTGAAGTGCTTCGTGAAAGTTGACATTTTCAAAAGGATTCTTCTGTACTCTTAACACAGCATCCAAGATCGTTTTCGCCTTAATCACGTAAAATCCAACTGCAAGCAATGCAGTTAATATCTGAGCCAACTCAATCCAGTTCCACAGTTGCTGGAAATAGCGTCGCTTTTGCTTCGACATTTTGTATATTTCCAAAACAAAGTAATAAAATACCAACCCCATGAAAAAGAACTGGCAAACTAGCCAAACTTCAAATGAGGCAGAATCTGTATGATACAAGGCAATGCTTTCAACTTTCTGGTATGACTTCCTGTAACCCGTTGGTAAAATCTCGTAGAAGAAAGTACAAATACTGATATAATTTGTGTTTGCATTAAATATTGAGAACTCCAGAACAACAACTCTTGACTTCCGGTCAATCCACGAGTTTACGGTAAGGTTTTCCATGACACTTAAGGCTGTAGCACTGTTGTAACCTAAGTCAGCCACGTATCCTCCACCGTCATATATCGTAAAGTAGCCCCAGAGCGGCAGTGCCTTAAGGTTTTCTCGTGATTTATAGCGCCACGGTTCAGGACAAACGTCAGTTAAAGGTACAGCATGGGGAGTGTTGTTGAACGGTTCCCATTTAGGAAGATTGAAGGGCGTCTTATCTTCGTCTTTGATAGAGTAGAAGTTGTAACAACCTGTTATTATATGCTTTGCCTCGTCTGCCACGTCACACGAATCTAGGACAAAAAGAAACATTGTTTGACCCAAACGGGAACGAACTACAGAACCCTCTAACCATTTTTTCTCAAAAAGTGGGAATAGCTACTGAGTTACTATAAAAGAATTACTTCGCTTTACATCTACAATTCACTTACTTTCCTGAATCCTAAGTTGTCTCAAGCGAGGCATGCCAACGAGTAATGACCACTTGTTACCGACATACGCCTCCAGCCTTTCATCATCGCCATTATACCATGTACCAGCGTATGCTCCAGGGACAAAGGTTGCACTCATCCACGAGAAGAAGCTGTCTGAATTACCAACCTGTTGTTGAAAATCCAAAGATTACTCAACTTTCAATGTAATTCGTAATAAGACTGAAGAAGGAAACAGGTGGTTTTTTGACGCAAAATATGTATACCTTCTCAAATCGATTGAAAGTGTTCTTTACATCCTGTGTCATCAGAAAACCGTACTCAGTTCTGTTTCCATAACACACAGTCATCAGGAGAAAGAGAAACACTACGTAGGTAATTAGATCCTGTCCGACACGGAACACCATTCTCTTTTTCACTCTGTATTCTCTGATTATCTCCAGTTCTTCTTCGTCAGGTATGACAATTTCTACATCGTTCATGACGCCAGAATTTATAACAGTTGCTGGCTCCTTATCTGCAATACAAATACAAGATTTTTGAAAAACGATAAGATGCCAACCCATGAACAACAGATTAGTTGAAATGCTCGACTCATTTTCTTAACTGGTCTGTATCAAGCAGAGAGGAAAAATTGTGTTCTTGCTTTTTTGGACTGTTAAAGAAGCCCTTGGTTTGTGAAGTAACAAATTTGGTAAAACAAGATTCGTTTTGGTCAAAGGTATTTAATTTGTGTCAGATGATCACATGAAAGAAAACAAAAGCAATACTAATGTGTTGAGTTTTAAGGATTCCGACAAGAGGAAACGTGATCTTTTGATCATCAAGAAGAATAACGAAGCTGAAGCTGTATTCACCAACAACTTCAAAATCTGGTCATCGATCTTTTTCCTTTTTAGCTGCCGAACTTTTTAATGATTTAAATCATACTGTAAAAAACTCGAAATCTGCGAGCAGTTTCGTCACCAATTACTGGTTACATCACGGTTAGGGCTTGAGTCGATTAGGTTTTAGGGTGTTATTATTAATCTTAGAATTATTTATGCATAATTGTATTGTGTGAGCATTTATTCTATGAATTGTATATATATAGTATTTTGTAGACCTTAGATCTTACTACTTTATTTTTTTTATTAACACCTAGTATTATAAGTCTTAGGCACAGCTTCAGTCAGTAAATAAGTGAAAACTTTCTGAATTCTGTGGGAAATAAAGTTTTTATTATTATTATTATTAACATCAAAATGTGTTTATTTGTTTTTTATGTATATCTTTAAAATAGTTTGTAATACTCTAATAATTTTTGTACAATAAGAGTTTGTTAACATTACCCGTCTTGGCAGATCCTGCACTTATTTTCCTAGATGACCTCTTGAAGATGCAGGCGAGCACAACCATCACAGCAAACATCTTGATTGGCTGATTCAAAAAGAGTTCCTGCACAAACGACACAAACATGGAAGAGAGCCACTGGTTGGCGATATCTTTTCCCCACATCATGCTGTAGAAGAAGGTGAAGGAGCCCGAGATCACCACGATGGAGAAACAAAGAAACCAAGCGATCCATCTGCACCAAAATGGCAACATGTATCCTGTTATTGATTTTTCGTATTCAACTGCTTCGGGGCCGGGCTCAAGAAAAGCATCGTCATCATGGATTCGTAAATTAAGGTGATCGATGTCTGTTACCCACTTGCCATCCTGAAAACACTCTGTAGGGCGTCGTTCAAAATACTGTGTAGAATCGTGCTCTTTATTGATATGAACTGTTTCATTTGTTCCGTTAAACATGACGGAATGCAGGTCTACCATTCCTGTCTCTACACTGTCAAAGGTGTCTTTCTTTTGATTTTTTCTCCTTTTTTCTTTTGCTATTCGCGGCGGACTGTTTCTAAAGAGCCACACTATAAGCAAGTTGATGGGCGCAACAATTAAACAGCTTTGAATTCCCACAGCAACTTGCCTTGCACTAAACTTGAGAGGCCCAACTTGAATAGTTGGATCAGCTACTTCATCTAGCCGGTAAAACATGGCATTGGCAATCATAGCTGAGAATAGTAAGGTCAAACAACAAGTTGCCCTCTCCACTCTTGTAAATGTGCTTTTAGGAGTTTTCGTAATAACGGACAACCAGAGGTGACCGTCTGCATAACTTTTGGAGATTCCTGACTCAAAATTACTCTTGAACGATTTTAACTCTTCCTCGGAAGTTGAACAAATTGAACGTGCAATCTTGCCATCTTCTCGTTCTAGAGCAAACCACTGATTACAGATAAACTGTGTTGTATGATTATTCTGTATATCTTTTACTGTTACTGAATCCAAGAACCAAGATGGATTTGGACCTGAATTGTCATGCCAAATTTGAAGCCGTTTTATGGACCCAAGACATTGCGCGAGATTGACATAGAACTTGTCTGAGCTTCCTCGTGCTAACAATACTCTTTTTTCGTCAATGTTCTGGTGAATTGCTATTGGTGCACTAGAAGTCTCACTTCCATGAATCACTATGGAAACGTTTGCTGTTGTTCCAGATCTCTTCCACACACCAGTGTTAACGGTAATCTCATATGGAAAGGCGTCTCTTTCAGGGGTAAAGGACAACGGTGGTCCGATCTAAGAGACAAAAAATACGGCGTTAATAACGCTTTACAAAGAAACTGTAATCTCTTATAGCTAACAGCTAACTACAAAACCGATCAATAATGATTACTAGTGATAAAAAAGTTTTATTACCTCGTCTTTCGTCACATTATTAAGATTAGAGACAATTTCACCACAACATGTAAGAAGTTTAGAAGTTTTAGAAGAAAATATCCCGTATTCTGATTGCTCTATTTCGTTATGAACCTAATACTTAATAGAATTAGTAATCCAAACCTTAAGCTTGTCCCTGTTGTCTGCTTGTCTGGCGATTATTATCACAGCCACGTATAGTACTAACAGTGCGATGATGGTTGATAACACAGCAATGCTTCCATTTCGATCAAGCCGACTAATCTCCAAAAACACTTTATCAAAGTCAATGGGATTGGGTGCGACAAGAAATCCCCCTCCAAATGCGGTCAGGTGGTTACAAAGACAATGAATGGTCTTTGGAGTTGACTCAGCACTTGCCTTAAAAAACAAAGAAAGAAACAGTTGTACAAGTTATATGGAAGAGTGAACAGTCTAGACAGCAATTGCTTCAGCCATGAACACACATATTCGCTTATGTTAACATTTTGTTGTTTTTTAGTAATTTGGATATCAATTAATCCGAAACTTGATTCTGCATTATTCAAACTAATTAAGATTCGTACTTCTAACTTGAGTTTACCTAGGTCTAAATAAAGGAGCCGGACGCCTGGATCTAAAATCTTCCGGTACTCAAAAAACAATTGAACTCTTTCGAAAACCGAGAAAGAGTATTTAAAAAATGTTTTGAAATCACTCAGATGTGAGAAAACGTATAAACGGACAAAGAAAAAAGATATGTAAGCTTTGTAAAAAAGTGGAGTTATATATTTCAGGACCAAATTTGATAGTTACCTCATAACTCTATAGAATACCTTACCTCACATCCTCGAGTTGTCCAAATCTGTTCCTCCACCGACCAGTATAGACAACTGGACTGCCACGTGACCAGGCTATAATTCTGATCAGTATTTGCGTCATAAACCAAAGCAGCGCTCCCATTCAATATTTGTATGGGTAAGGTGGGGGCTTCTTTGATCTCGACACAGGACCTCTTCTGTCTTCTAGAACCGAGACACGATCTCTTCTTTCGGGCTGTGTCCCTGGGTAATAGGAGTTATTCAAGTTAATATTTGTAGTTAGTGCTGCTTATAACAATTTTGGGTGTTGTATATGAGCCTGCTCAGAAAAACGTCTCTGATGGGATTTGAACCTATGAGCCAGCAGCATCACAGGACATGTACTGTAGCACGTACACAGTTACCTATGCAAGTTCCGGTTGTTCAGTGAGAAGAGCATCTGACCGGCAATCAGACGGTCTTGTAGGTAAGCTTGAGACAAATCATAAAATCTCTTTGAATGAACTATTTTGTTTCGTAAAAAGTTCAACTAGGGTGCATTCGACTGACCCTATTTCAGACTAGGAAAACAATCTGGAAGATTTCTAAATACACTCTCGATGCCGTGAACAAAACTCTTAGACTGGACTATTAGTATAAACTAACTCTAAAACTATTAGGATATTTGGAAAGACTGCTCGGCTGAATGGTCAAAGTTTTTACTTCATGTGTTCCTGTTCCAGAATAAAGTCAACCAAATACACCTAATTAAGTCAAGGTTTATGTTGAAAGATAACTCGCGAACAAGAGTTGTTCTCCGTCATGCTTATCTCGTGTGGCCTTCCAATTTCTCACGTGCTCTTGTTACTCGACAGACATCATTAATCATTCTCAAATAAAATCTCAATCAGCGTTTAAATCTAACAAAGCGATCTTCATTAATGTCTGACCTCTTGTACTGTATACCAATGTAATAAGGTCCAGTTCTCTTAAGAACGCTACCAGAGAGTGATATCGTGTAAGGATCCCTCTGACACTGCGTATATTGACCTTCCGCGACTCGAATACAGGATGAAAAGTCTGGTACAGTAGTCCGGTTGTCATAACTGTCAACAGTTGGACGGTTCTTGTACTTCATATAAACTGTGAATTGTATATCTGGTTTGGTGTTGATCTGCAGTAAAACGAATCAAATTCATTAGTCCTTAAAAGTATACAATCTGTTCTTGGGCACTTATATAAGTCCGAACACACGTTATGTTTTTGCCCGGGCACTTTACTCACAATCCCTTTCTCCTTTTTTTGTTTTATTTTTGTGAACATAGAAGTGTACTGGTTATCAATAGTCGTACAGACCACAGTTATAGCAGTTTCTTCAATTGCAATAAAACTACTGTTCATTTTGTTTCAAGTTTTTTTTAGCATAAAAACTTAAGTACAAAACACCCAGGCAGCATTATTCGCTGTTTTAAGGAAGAAAATCATATCCCTGCATTATTTCATAAATTTATTGTCTTTAAATTGGTATAAAATAGTTATAAAATCTTTAAACAATGTTAACCGAAAATTTAGGGTGTAAGCTTTGCAACTGTTTAGTTTAGTACCTGTACATAGTTTATTCACAAAATATTCATCGTAAATTATGTTTCGTGTTATATGAAAATTGTTAATGTACAATAAACGTACAGTATCTAGTGTCTAGGACATTAAGTACTCTTACCGCAATTTTCATAGAGCTTCTTTCAATATCAACATTAACGACGTGATACTGCATCTCTCCATGCTTGCTTGGCTTGATAAAGAACTTATTTTCTTTCCAGGTGTTTTCATTGACGTTCGGCGTTCGCGGAATGACGATGTTAATATTGGACTTAAGATTATCCACAGTGATGGGTGTTCCCGTGTTATCTTTCAACTGTAGACTGACAACGTTAGAGCTTACTGTGTCCGCTCCTTTGTCCCAGGTAAAAGGATTGAACGGTATCGTCAACATCTAACGATAAACATTGATATTTTAGTAAAGAGTTTCAAAGTGTATCATTACTTATGTTGAGGTAACCAAATGCTTGGTTTGAACAACGAAAATTTATATTCGCCACGTTTTACTTGGTGTTGTTTGGTGAAAGGCAAATGTTTCCAGCATTTAATGTCCTTGTCAAAGGTTTTATTAGTACTTTATTGTCGTTCAGAGTTTAAATTGATATTTGGAAACTTACTATAGAGTCATAAGGAATTATTTTTAAAAATTTTATTGTTTTGGATGGTCAGGTGCATAAAAATTACTGGACAATTTGATGTACGTGAAAACAGAATAATTTGCAAAAGCATATCCTGGAAGTCAAATAGTTACATAGCTAACATTCTTTCATTTTTCGTTGAGCAAAGGTAGTGGAAGATTTAATCTGCTAACGTACACTTCTCGCATCGTCACTCCACACAAACGTATATACAGCCAATTATATTCCCTAAAACTGAAAGACCAGAAGGTGATCGGAAAAAAAATCAAAATAGCTCAGTCTAACGGTGATCAATTGACTTATTTTACAAACCGTTTAGAATGATGAGTATTCTCGCTAGCTTGCGTTAGAACTCGATGTTAGAGACAATATCTAGCTAGTGAAGTTGCCGGCTCAATTTTGAGAAACTAAATAATCTTACAAATTAAAAGAAGCCAGATTCCTGTTTTTGACGTTTAACCCTATCTACACGGGCTTTTGGGGGGGG
>JANRMR010177858.1:0-12078 GCA_025434825.1 Bergia sp. 'catenularis' | reverse complement strand
AGTATGCCTTGTCTGTTTGTCCTGAAATCTGGAATGTGTGTTTCGCAGTCTGTAAATTTTCAATTAAGTATAGTCATATGGAAAATGTTAAAAACTCTGAAAGAAAGCTAGTGAGGAGCACACAAGAAATCATGAAGAAGGCAGCTGGTGCAACCAATGAATGAAGCCCGTAATACATCAGTGTATACGAAATGAAAAGGACAACGGAACAAAACAGTTTGCCATATGTATTTACTGTTTTAGAATAATCTAAGAAACTAAGAAACACATATTTTGTGAAATCTACAACTCGCTATCCTTGCAATATGTGCCAGAGTAAATGACAATGACATAATGTTTAATTTGTTTTAGACTATCTGAGGTATAATGGTATAGTGTTTTACCCTCACAAAGATTTTAATATTTTAATTCACAGCAAAAGCTGGAAAACGAGCAGAACTAAATATGAATATATTATATACCTTGATACCTGTTTTGGGATTTTCGTCGCAAACTATTCTGGAAAGTCATTAGCATCTTGATTAAGTGTTATTTAAGAGCACTTATTTTACTAGTTAACGCCTTATTTAGTTTCTTTTTAATCAACTATTTTATTGATTCACAGTATGACGAAATAATTGTAGAGTAGGTCAAGGCCTTCAAAAATACGACATTATCACGGATGTCCCTTATCTGCCTTAATGTTAAGAAACACTTTATTTTGAAAAGAGTTGGTGTTTTTTACCTGCGATGCTACTCTTTAGGGGTATTTTTAACTTTCAGACCTAATACTGCAATTCAAACATCTTAAAAGCGGCTGACTACAGCTATCGAGAACTCGCGGAAAGGATGTTGGATATTTTAACAGGAAAATTCATTCGATAAACTATTTTCAAAAATCACAATTTTACTGCCAAAGGAATTTTTATTTTGAAGAAACTTCGAACAGTTTGCCCAGGCGAGAGTCAATACGGACAGAGTGGCTTTCACAGGTCTTTTTTGGAACTTAATTTTTTATTTTATTTTCACAGATTCTTAGCTTCGATAACAAAGAGAACAGCATTCCAAAGCGCTTTATTTGCGGTTAGAACGTTCGGGAACTGGTCTGATTTGTGACTGAATTATTCTACATTTTACGGACTTATGTGTTGAGTCAGTAGAATTATGATAAACCCTTTCTTCTTAAAAACATGAAAACATCGAAAGGAAAACGTTTCCAAAGACACGATATAAATTGGAGTTTAGACATCTTTTGAGGGAGTAACTCCGGTAAATGTGATACCACTATCACTCACTATCACTATCACGAGCGATAATCCATTCCCTGACGCCAAAAGCCTACCTAGAATGGAGTTTCCATTTTACATGTTTCTCTTTCACTTCTCCGCGGTTGCTCTAATTATGGCTAGGGCTCAAACATTTGACTTCAAGTGGTGGTTTCATGAATTTTGAAAAAACATTTACACGAGCACAAATGAAGAAGATAGAGAAAAGCGAAATGAAAGCTGCGTAGCTGACTATTGTGCGACTGAACAAATTGTAAGCAAATTTTCCTTCCACTAAAATGGTTAATGTCCCCAATGTTGACTGAAAATTGCTCAACTTAAAAGTACTTACGTCTTCCTATATTTTCTAGTGCTGCCGCACCGCATTCATTGAACTTGGGAGTAAACAAATTGATGGCTTGACATGTACAAATGATTACAGCCTTTGTTGACATGAATAATTAAAGTACAACAATTCTATTTTTCATAGTCATAATCATAATTAATTAAGTATTAATTCAGTCAAAGTTAGTAAACACCGAAAGTTCTTTTAGGCGAAACAATCAATGAAATATATTAGCGAAAATGGAATATCGATTGTGCAACTTGGTTCTAAGTGTTACGAAAACCTAGCTCTCTTTGATGGAGGCTTTAAAACTGGGCAAGGCTAACTGTAAGTTAATCGATATTAAAACTCATTGGTGGTCCAAAGTAATCTGTCCCCGCGGCCCCTTGGTGCCAACTGTTTTGAAAATAGGAAACATCTCCCTTATTTCTTTTCAGTGATGTTTACTTTGGCACACTTAACTGATACAACTAAATACACGCTTGAACTTAAGAGGCTGTCCGCCTAAAAACCGACCAACTCATTTTGACTTCAGAAATGGAATTCTTTAAGATTTTGCACAAGAGTTAATTATTGTTTACTAATATTACTGAACTGCATTTCTTTTATTTCAATTCCGTCTTAATAGAACGTTATTGACCCGGGAAGGTTGCACAATCAAAATAGTCTCTCAGCCTCTTTGTCGACACTGAAAATCCGCTAATTTGCAGCTTCCAAAATCCTCCAACGTGTAATTTTATTTAGTATTAGCGATGTCAACTAATTCACACGATTACAACAACTAATGCTTGTGTCCAAAACAACTTATGATAGTAGTACAAAGTTATGAAAAAACATTTGTGGTAGCACCGACAAACAGCAAATAATTAACTTGGCAAACTAACCCAAAATTGGGTTAAGTATATTTATTTATGGAACGCTCGTTCGTCATGACGTTCGGTTCGTCTTTTGTGCTGCTCCTGAACTTTATCCTTGTATGCAGCCAAGGTTCTACCTTCGGCCGAACACAGTAACTTCAACTCAGATCTCGCAAAGCTTTATTAACTCCGTGAAACCTTGTTTAGCGACTTTAGAGGCTGTAACTCAATTTGTGCGTCCTGAATATCTGGCCGGTGAATTCGCCATCTTGTCATTGTGTCC
Organism: Bergia sp. 'catenularis'; assembly: GCA_025434825.1. Classification (NCBI taxonomy): domain Eukaryota; kingdom Metazoa; phylum Cnidaria; class Anthozoa; order Zoantharia; family Parazoanthidae; genus Bergia; species Bergia sp. 'catenularis'. The sequence goes on along the minus strand of JANRMR010177858.1, from coordinate 9,348 downwards.
AGTGACACTTCCGTAGCCAATATCCAGTGGCACGCGCTTGTTTCACTCTCCAGTCTTCACATGGCTTACTTCTGGCCACCTGTGTATCGACAATAATATATTAGTTTGCGGAAACGGGAAATCCCAGCCAGGAGCCATTTCATCTTCGCTCGCCGGTCATCATGGCCGCCTATGTCTCAAGGTTGAGATTAGAGGAGTATTTCATCTCTAATCGTCAACAGAAGCACTGGCAGCCTCAATCATTCCTTATATCGTCCGTTCGTTCATCTTAGAGCTTCCACACTCCAACTTTACACTGCTTTTTCCAGAAAGTACGCAGCATCAAGTCAGGTATTAAGCTGAGAGAATTTCAAGACTTGGTATACTCTAATCAGTACGATTTTGCCGCCATTTGCAAGACTTGGTTGACAAATGACTTATCGCACTCTCAAATCCTACCATGGGCATGGGGTTACAAAATTTATCGCTGCAATCGCGGTAAATCTAAATGCCCGGCGAACGATGCACACGATTCTTGTTCTCCCAGCCGAATCGCTTCCGGAGTTACTTCAACAGGTTAACAAAGCGTTCATCAGTCCCAGAAACTGTGAAATACAGCGGATCTTATTTCTCCAGTGCTGAAGCCAAAGCTGAAGCATTCAACGATTTCTTCTCGTCTGCTTTTAACGGTGACACGACCCTACCCAGTGATCTGCCGTCTTCTCCGCTGTCCGACCGTTCTATAAATTCGGTCGTACTATCTCGCGAAGATGTCTTATCTGCACTCAAAAACCTGAACCCCAACAAGAGCCCGGGACCCGATAATTTTCACCCTAAGTTGTCCTTGTTTGGTATTCACGGCCCCCTGTATTCCTGGTTCTCTGACTACCTGACCTCCAGATTTCAAAGGGTTGTGTCACAACGCGCTTGGGGAACTTGCTCGGTAGGGCTGCGGTATGCAACTGGCGTCGTGGCAGGGTTTCAAGTGAACTCAAGTTCAACGAAAACACAACTCAACTTCAACTTAACTGTAATATAACTCAAAAACAACTCAAATTGAAGAGAACGTAAAGTAACAGTAATGACGGTAAAAAAATAATAACGAGAGAGAGTGAGAGTAAAATCAGAATCAGAATCAGAAAACAGAATCAGAATCAGAAACAGAATGAGAATCAGAATGACCAAAACTGATCCGACTCTCTGTTATATAGACCTTTGCAAACCGCAGGTCGATTGCAGGCTCCAAACTGCTATCTCCTAGGCAACAACTAGGCAACGGCAACACATTTCGCAAACATGAGCGTCTCTCAGTGTCCTTTTCGAAAAGGTTTTTTTATCTAGTTTCTTAGTTTTCGGCCACAAATTTCAACATGATAATTGCATCTAAGTATTTCGAAATGTTGGTGAGTGTAACTTCCTGCCAACTGCCGCGGGAAGATAAATTCAGCCCTCGGGGTAAGTTCTTTGTTATGTACGCGTTATTCTGCGAAACATGTGCGCCATTGAAACGTAGATAACAGTTTGTTTACTACAGTATAAGCTTGTTGCTTAGGACGCTAAAACGTTGGTTTTGATCATAGTCGAATTGAAAGAGTAGAGAATGGAAAAGCAAACTTCATTGAACTTTTACCGTGGGAAAACGCTAGTCTCTTTTTTGTCACTCGACCGAACAAGATGAATTTGCATACGTAATCCTGAATGTACAATGGCTTTTCAATTTTATAAGTACTTATTGAATTGGAAACTCATTAGCTGATCGAGACAATCGTTTTCCGGATCTATTGTTCATGTACGTTCAGGGACTAATCTCGTATTCAACTGGTTTGCTTTTCCAACTTTCCTCAATTAAAATATATCAGCAAACAAATGTTCAACTTGAACTTTTGAGCAAACGAAATAAAAATCAAACTTATAGAAAATAGAGTGTCTTTTAGATTATTTTCTGACAGTTGTCGTCAGTGGAGCTTATTTCTCCTGGGCACAAGTAAAAACCGGTGTCCCTTGTTATTTTTAACAGTTTTCTTCTCTTTATTTATTTCCTTTATTTCAATAATTATTACTTACAGATACATTCTAAATTGATAACAAAGGAAGATAAGAGATAGAGCACTATATAGAAATCTAATTGTGTGCCCTTTAACAAATCTTAAAAGCTAAATTTACAATATGTGGCAGGAGAGGAAGAAAAAAAATAAACTAAAACAAATTATATCTTAACTAGAGAGAATGGGCAGTAAGTGACTAATATGAGGAAATAAGTAGTACTGTGAAAGGTAAAATAACTGGAGGGTTTTTTAAAAGAGCTTTTTGGTTGGTTTTGTACGTATTGATAAAGGAATAATGTTCCAAAAAATATGTGCCAATAGCAGCAGGACAAAATTTTCTTATATTACTTCTGACAAATTTAAATGATGCTTCTTCATTGGTTGCACTTCGTGTCGAATAACTATTTCTCAGCCACCAGAGATTAATTATATTTATTAGTTTTTCCATTGTGAAGGTGATCATAAAACAGTATTAAAACTTGTAAGTAATTTTACAATATCCGGAGATTTCGAAAGACTTAAGTTTGCATAGTGAGGAGTTATGTGGTCTTGTAGAGGAACATTATTAATGGAACAAGAATTCGAACAGCCTTGTTTTGAAGCTTGACTATTTGGGGGACTACAGTAGTTGTTTCCCCCTAGTAGGAAACCGTATGTTAGATATGGATAGACAAGAGAATAGTAGATACTTAATAAACGTTTTACCCCAATACCGCGTTTGACCATTGCCACGATACTGATCCTCTTAATAATTTTATCAACGATGTAATCTATGTGGTTATGCCATGATAAGTGACTATCAGTAATTAGTCCTAAATATTTACACTTGTTGATTGCTCAATGTATCGATTAGCTAGCTTTACAGGAAGATACAAGTTATAACTGATCTCGGATGGAAAATCGCGTACTTAGTTTTGGATAAGTTTAAAGTTAACTTGTTAGAAGAAAGCCAATCATAAACATTTTGTAATTCAAAATTCACTTTCTGTATTAAGACATCTACAATCCTGGCCTAAAGTGTTGGTCCGATGAAGCATTTTCCCCCCCTCCCCCTACTCAATGTTGGTCTATTTGTCAATATTTTACTGAAAACGCAACAAAAGTGTTCAACGTTAATAGGGGAATGATAAAAGAATATTTATGAACACTTTCAGCACATCGTGCAGTATTGGTTATTGAGTATGCTACAAAATTTTGTGTTTTGAGTGTGTTTTCTTCTATCGGTCCAACGACTTTTGTCCAGGATTGTAGGCATTCCCAATTTTTGATATGACGTAAACATTAAAATAGGCCGCGCAGAACGTTGGGGGAATAGACTTCTTTTACACGGCCTGGGACTAGGTTTACAAATTTGAATAGGAAAAGAAAATGGCGACTCGAATTCATTTCAAAACAAACGCAGAACGTCCGATTTCGGCTTGAAGATAAGGCTTATATGGGAAATAGGACCTTATGAACATAAATCAACACACATCAACAAAGGTTTGAGTTATTTTGCGTCATTTAAACACCTCAATGATACTCGTAACAAACGTTTCCCACCGCCCGTGCTTAAACTGTAGTTTCTCATAATTAAGACGCACGTTGTTGGCTCGACTGGCCTCAAGCACTTCGACGAATGCCTCATCCTGTTCTTGTTGGGTAGATGATGGTGTCATCAGCTATCCTTGGGAATGTTTCTGTAAATGTCGTCTAGCTTCCGCTGGAAGACTTCTTGGGATATTGCGACTCCAAATAGTAAACGCTTGAACCTGAATCGACCGAAGGGTGTGTTGAAGGTACACAGCATGCTGGATTCGTAGTCCACCTCAACATGCCCGTATCTTTTCTTGGTATCAACTGCTGAGAAGTATTTCTTACCATGGAGCAAAGGAAGTATCTCGTCGATGGTCCTGTTCTCGACGAATGTTCTTCAAGCAGAGTCTAACTTTCTGCTTCCCATCTGATGTTTCCGAAACATTGCAGACACTTGAAATTACCCAGTCATCATAATCTTGCAGATGGATTAAACTTGTTCATGGTAGTTGGGACTTTGCACTATTTCATTGAATTGGCGCAATCGCTTTTGCATGATAGCCTTTATGAAATGTCTCACCTTTCCTTAGTAGTGGCACTTGACACGTGTTGCCGGGCACTGGGCATTCTTGTCGTGTTTCGTTCCACACCTGAAACAACCATTGTATTTGAATTTGAATTCGGGGTTGGTGCTGGATGGATCATAATGCTTAGGTTCTCCAGTAGATTGACCCTCTCTAAGGTGACGTGGTTTCTTGGAGTTTTGAGATGCAGCTGGTTTGCTTCAACTTCTCACAGAATGTAACGCAGTGTGTTCTCCCTGTGTGATAACTGTCATTTGTGCTTTTGCATTTTCTATAGTTTTTGCTAAGTAATAGACTTGTTGAAAAGTTAAAAAAAATTTGTTTCAAAATGGCATCTTTGCCTACCTTATCAGACTGCAGACCAAAAACCAAGGTATCTCGAAGGGTTTCTTCTTTAAAGGCGGCGTCATATCCACTGTCATCGTGCTACTACCATCAGCGCATACTCCTCAACGATAGCACTGCCTGACGAAGTGAATCAGGAATTTTACGAGTCTATGGAAGACCATCAGATCCGTATCTTCCAAAGATTAGCTAATCTACTTGCCGATTTCAACGCCAGAGTGGGTCAGGACGTTGTCAATTGGGGGAAGGCGCTTGGCCATCATGGTGAAGGAAAGGTTAATTCCAATGGCTTACTCCTCTTAAGTCTATGTGCTGCGAACGAACTCGTGATTTCAAAAACCATTTTTCAACAGGATTCCCTAAAAAGAACCTGGAGGCATCATAGATCAAACCATTGGCACATATTAGACTATGCTATTGTAAGACAAAGGTAATTGGCAGACATTCTTCCTACGCGGGCTGTATGTTCATCATCCACACGGTCCGACCACCGCCTAGTCAAAGTCATATCCGCCTTTCGCATCCCCCTAAAGCCTGCTACAAACAACTAAGATCCTGCGCCTTTACGTCAGTAAGCTGAAGAAAAAAGATAACAGGGAAAAGCCCCAGCAGAACATCAGATTGGAGCTTGAAGTGCTAGCAACAAAATAGAGCGAGGATGTTAAAAGGATATGGAGCGATCTAAAAGAAGGAATCAGTAAGGCTGCTATCGCTATACGTGGGTATAAAAACGTAGATACAAGGATTGGTTTGACGATAACGATCAACAGATACAAAAACGTCTATCAGACCTACCCCAGAAACACCTAGACTGGATGACAGACAAGGAAAATCAGGTGAAAAAGGACGGGTATCAACGAGTAAATTGGGCAGCGCAAGCTGAAATCAGGAAGATGAAAGTGGAATGATGGGCTGAAAAGACTACGCAGATGCAAAATGTAGAAAATAACGAGCTCAAAGCCTTCCATGGACCAAGCTTCAATGGTGTCTCGGCTGTTCGTAGCTCGGATGGTAGCACCATTTCGTCGGACACCTCAATTATTAAAGAGAGATGGGCTGAACACTTTGAGCAAATATTTAACCGTCCATCTAACATAGCTGATGCAGTGTTTGAATATCTGCCTTGCAAACCACCACTTGAGAGTCTGAGCCATCCGATTGAGCTGAATGAGGTAGTAAAGGACATCAACGAGCTGAAAAACGGGAAGACACCTGGAAGGAGCAGTCTTCCACCTGGTGTTTTTAAGTATTGCGGTCCTTACCTCGTTGAAAAACTCGATCATATGCGATCACCTTGATTTTTCAGCCAAACATATCACGTGACTTTGCCATCTGAATCGATTTGGAAGAAAGTGTGTATGATCAAAACATAACGCTGAAAAGTTGAAATGAAGAAAGCACACGCCATATTAAGAATTTCATCGCAGTCGCAGCATTGTAGCTTTGAAAAACATGCCTTCAGAAGTATTTTGAATTTAATTTATATAATGAGAATGTACATTTGTGAGGGTAACTTTTAGAATCGGAACAAAATGTACAGTAGTTGTAATTAACGAGAAATTACTTAGGCAACTATGTCTTTCACATAAAGTCATCGTAAAGCTTCGAATTCATGTGTACGATCTGCGCATGCGTGTACCATGTTCGACTAAACCTAAAGATTTTGGCGTAGGTAAATGCCATTTTAAGACATTTGTATGACACCTTTGTCATATTTTAATGCCTTCAAAAAGTTCAAAAAATTCACATCTTGCCGCAGCTATACTCAGCTTTACTATATGAAATGGGTAAAACCATACAACTTCAACTTGGCCTCCTGTCACATAGCTTTGGACAGAGCTGCAAGACAAGACAAAGGGAATTGGAAGCTTCATCAACAAATGAAGTACGTAAAGTTGGGGGAAAAGAAGATCACGGTACTTAAGTTAATTTTATAACGTCACCATTAACAACAAAATCTTACTTGAAAGAATCCCGTACAGATCTAGAGAGTGTAATAAAGTAACAGAAAGGTACAGCTAATGATGTTGCAGTACGACTACAAAAGATCAAAATAGTATTTCTTGCTAATGATTATTTGGAGATCCACAAAACTATAAAGAATAGCAAATACACAGATTTTCAATTCTGTTATGCAGAGATATTCACGATCACCAAGAAAACCTAGCAGACCTTTACCAACAAACTTCCATTCAGGATTCGATGGCGAGGAGCTGTGTAAGAGAGCAGAAAAGTAACTTTTTTAATACTTATATGCATTTTTAAATAATACGGTGAACTCACAAAAACCTACGAAACAAACAAAACCACAAAGAGAAGCAACACATTTTAGATGATGCAATCGACTAAAACTATCAGTACGGGTAATACTTTTACAGTCAACCATGTTTAGTTCATTCGATTGTATCATAAAAATAAGACAAAGTCAGGTGTTATTTTTCATTCGACTAATACTTACCGAGTACATATATGATCACGTCGATTTGTTTAACTCTGAAACCCGGATGACGAACTTTTAGTTCTTCTCTAACTTGTGCATATTTCTCAGTTTTCTTGTTGTCTTTCAACATCCTGTTCGTTACCCATGGACAACTGAACTCTAGCACCAAGATTTCTTGTGCTGGATTGTCGAATGCAGTGATGTCAGGACTGTTGCCCTGTTGCGATGTGGTCTGGATTCTATTCCCTGCAGTGTGGGTAGGCACGTCCCATAAAATTCTTACTTGGTCATTCTTCACTTCCGGTTTCGGGGCTATAGCAGAGTGCCATGGCGGAATTCTGTCGATCAGGCCATAATGCTTTAATAGTGAGAAGTATAAGCACTTAAGTCCTGCGTTGTGTCGGGCAAAGTCGTCCTTCTGAGCCAGTGCTGAACAGCCAGCAAGGATGTGGGCCAATGTCTCTAGATGGTCCTTGCAATGTTGACAGGTAGTGGAGTCAATCTGATATCTTAGTTTTCTTTGTAGAACACTTTCGTTGGCACCAATCTTTGATACATCTCCTCAACATCAGGGATTGCTTCGCTTGCACACTCGTCCCAGGTAGTAAGCCAGTCGTAACAGTGTGGTCCAAGGTTCTCATCCTCCCCAGCGGTTGTTGGTTAGCTTTCATTGCCATATCTGTTGTTGGATGCTGTTTACGGCCGCTTCCATTCTTGCTCTTGCAAGGACATTTTTGACTGTCTCACCGCTTGCTATATAGGTTGACTTATCTTGGCTTTGGAAATTCATTTTCCAATTTCTTCTTTCTGAACTGTTGAGATTTCGACACATCTGCGAAGGTGTTTTCATCTTTTGTAATAGATCTTCTTCCCTTTTGCATTCTCATCAGGTCGGCTTTTGCCACTGCTTTCGTTGCGGGATCAGTTGAGCGATGGAGGTGTAAAACGGTTTTTATCTTGGTTTCTTTGTACGCTTGTTCCACCGATTTGAGGCTACGTCTCCCTTTTGCCCTTGGCAGGTACAGCAGCTCATTTAATAACGCAGGATGCTTTGAGCTGGTGTCGTTCAGGATTTTCCTCAGCATTCTATCTAGCTTCTTCAGGTCATTTACTGGTCAGTGTATGGTAGGCATATAGTATGTTAGGGCTGGCAGACCGAAGGTGATTGTCGCATGTACCATATGCTTGTCTGACAGCGGCGATGACTAGATGAGCCACACCCTTTGGAGGAATTCTTTGACTGTCTCTTCTCTCATGACTCTTGAGTCCTGTAGGCATGTTCTTTGAATCCCAAGAACTTGTAGGGTTGGTCTTCCTGGACTGTTCTGATGGTTGTGGTGTCATCAAGTCGAACTGCCTGTTCTTGTTGTAATTCTCATCTCTTCACAGAGCATTTGTCATTTCCTAGACTCATGTTCAGGTCTTTCATACAACGATTGATCTCCTTCGCAGCTGGGTATAGCTCTCTTTCATTTGCACTGCATTCTCTCTCTCTCTCTCTCTCTCTCTCTTTCTCTTCCTCCCTCTCTTGTTTCTCTACATAAAATTTGCAGAAGCACGAAAACGAATTAGAAAACAATACCTCAGCCAAAACGACAATACTACTTTCACTTCAACTGCCTAACAATAAGCCTAACAACACAGATAAACTGTTTGATAGCAACGGCATATCTCGTTATATGAAACAAAAACTTCAATCTCTGTCATCATCACCCATAAACAAATGCATGATCAAAATGAAAGATGGAAAAGAAATTTACAAAATACAAGAAAATTAACTTTTTAACAATTTATTTAATTTATATCAACTAGAAGGTTGCCTGGATGAAGTTAAACATCCTTGAATTAAAAACAGTAAGCTATCACATATTTTTTAACTGAAACTAGTCGTTATCAGAACCGCAAAGTTGAAGCATGATGAGCGTTTCTGCCATATAAGCAACTTACAAGAGATTGAAGATGAAAACCAGCGAATATTTCGCTGTAAAACAGTAGTGCAACATTAGAACTTCATTCATCCCAAATGTTTGAAAATTAACTGGAACAACTACAACACACTATACGAATACAACAAAGACTGCTTGCGCATTACAAATTTAATAAACTTATAATTATCTAATGTTGAGATTGTCCAAACTGTTTTCTAGTTTCGTATACAAATGTTTTTAGTTTAAAAGGGTTCTTCCACGGCTTTGCGCATGCTCAGAAATTTATTGACAAAAAACCTGTTTCAAGCTAAAATATCTTTAAATAGGAACTGTTCAGGTACCAGCCTAAGTTTTTCAAGAGGTAAATGCTACGGATGGTCTATTTTAGACGGCGATTAAGATGGATTATAATTGTCACTTCTTATGTCCCGGGCCGGAACACAATGTAATAAATTGTTTTAACCCTATTCAGACTGGGCTTTTTTGGCTTTCCTGGGACTGCAACGCTCCCC